>BMAV01025345.1:168386-185750 GCA_019973955.1 Trichonephila inaurata madagascariensis | reverse complement strand
CTTTACGGATGAGAGTCGGTTCAGTACCAGAAGCGATTCTCAACGCGTTTTGATTTGGAGAGAGATCGGGACCCGGTTTTATCCCAGTAACATCAAGGAAAGACATCGTTACGGTGGTCCTGGAGTTCTTGTCTGGGTTGGCATTATGCTGAACGGCGGAACTGAGCTTCCCATTTTCGACAGAGGGTCTGTAACCGGGGATCGCTATTGTGAGGAGGTACTTCTTCCCCATCTGCATCTTTTCCGAGGTGCCATTGGCCCAGACTTCATCTTTATGGATGACAATGCACTGCCACATCGCACTCTTGCTGTTGAGGAGCTGCTGGAAAGTGAAGATATCACTCGAATGGATTGGCCAGCGTGCTCCCCAGATTTAAATCCCATCGAACATGTGTGGGATGCTTTGGGGAGACGTATTGCCACACGCTCACATCATCCGGAGTACAACCAACAACTCAAACAGATGTTGATTGAGGAATGGGCACTCCTACCTCAAGAAATGTTGCACCAGCTGGTTCTGAGTATGCGGAGACGGTGCAAAGCAACCATTGTAGTAAGGGGAGGGCATATACCATACTAAGGAACATCTGCTTGTTGTTCTTCCTGTTGGATAGACAATCATGAGTCACGATACTATGCGTTCAATAAAGCTTGTTTTCGTTTGATTCCATACCATATGCGTTGTATTCCTTTTTCAGCGCCGATGCTTTCATTTTACGTACATAATACTCTCCCTCATTTCAGAATTTCATGTCTCTCAGATGATTTTTCGTGAAGTTATGGCAATAAACCCACCTGTTGCTTAAGTTTTGCACACCAGTGTAATTGTTTCGTGTATTTATCTTGTAGAATAATGCCTTATAGATAGAAGAGGATATTTAGTTTCCTGAATTATTTAATTTCCCAATCAAATCACCATTGATTCTCTTTGATAATTATTGGAGAAAGGTCCAAAGGTCGTTGCACTGAAGATTAAAACAATTAGATTTAAGAACCCAATCGGTTTTATTTCATCAAAAGAATAGAACGATTTTACAACTCTCCACTTGAGAGGAATAACAAAAATTAGCCTGTATTTGGGAGGGAAAAAAGGGAATAAATCAAATACATCTAAATAGAATAAGGTGCAGGAATTGTCACTCTATTATTAAATTTAATCTTAGACTCCCCACACATATCGCTATCGGTTTCAACAACAAAACTGCGACATTTACATAAGAGAGAGGCCTCGATTAATACTTAATCTCATTCTCTCTAGACAGGGTGACCCGAAACTCAACCTTAAAGGGGAACAGGTGAAAGAGGGAGATCATAATAGTTCTGAAAAAATATAAAAGATCCATGTCTTAAATGATGACTAGCATAATTTTGAAAATGTGAAAATTGACACACATCACATCATTAGGTACTGTGACCACAAATTTCACAATTTTACAGCAATTTTTTCACTAACGTCATCTTACATAGCCGAGCTACTAAGCATAGTCACAAGTCGGACAAAAAACAGCTGATTTAGTAAAAATCAATATAGTTTGAGTCGGGGTTTGAGAAAATGATGTCACCTAACTTTGACACTCCAAAAAAGAAAATGTTGTACGTAACCTTTAACACGAATGCAGGATCCACATCTTTTTAAAAGTGATCGCTTTATGAGTCGTAATTAGCTAAAGATATTTTTTCCAGTGCTTCAGGAATCCTATGGCACAGTTCGGTTATATTTTCGATTGTTTTTTTAAAAAAGTTAGAAAGCAAGCACTTTGTGTTGAATCTCAAAGCCGTTAGGTAGCGCTGTTGCCTTGAGCCACTTCCATTTAAAAGTAGTCTTGTGGCAACAGTCAGCGCGTGTATCCTTCTTAAAATGTAAACACGCTATCTAGTGAAATATTCTTGTGTCGAAATTCTAACTTGTGAAATTGGCAATTCTACTTGTGAACTATGATCTTACTTTTGTGAACTATTCTTCATAATTGAAATAAATTCAACAATATCAAATTGAACTTGGACTTATCATTGAATCAATTTTCTTTCAACAGACTGGAATTCGAAACCGAAACTCTTTAGCCTTAAATACAAATCTTACAGTCCGCTAGTTTAACGATAATGTTTCTATACACTTTGAACAGTTAATTCATTAAAACATTGTAAAAAGAATGTTTTCTGTTTCATTTTTAAATTTATTTCTTGATTAGAGTTACACACTTCAGACTGAGTTTTTTGAAATTATGTCACTTCATAATAGAAATTGTTATGGATAGAAAAGTGTGTTGAACCATTTTGGATTCTTACCTAAATACTATTTTTCTTCTGAAATAACTTGTCTAGGGTAATATGTACTATGTTAGGTGATATCATTTTCTCAAACCCCGACTCTACAGACTACAATACTCAAAACAATTAAAGAATATTGTAAATCTTACATAAAAAGATGGTAGAAACAATTTTTTTCCGAAAATGAAAGATGTCACAAATGCTAATTGTTCAAACTTCCATGTAACCAAATATTGAGTCAAAAATGTCGCCTTGGCAGTGAAATTGGGCTTTCAATTAAATGAAAGATGAAACAGAAAAGACATTCAGTAAGTGGGTTGTTTCGATAAGTGCGATGTCTTAACGAAGTCATTTAACCGAATTAGAATCTTGGAGAGTTGATAGTCGATTAGAGGGGGCTGCAGAAGCCACTGGAGTTAGCGCTAACGTCTCGGAGGCACCAAAATATGAATTCCACTCTTCTTCAACTGTACCCTCGTTCGGCTACTGGCACCGCAAGTTCGATACAAACTGTCCGAAACTGGCTCCACGTAGTAGGTCCCTATGCTTGCCGACCGATGTTATGTATTACGTTAACAGTAGGGTACCGTCGCACTCGCAGGGAGTGGGCAACCGTGCATGTGAACTGAAGCAATATTCTTTTCTCTGATTGTTCATCCAGATAATAGGAGTCTGTTCATCTAGAGGGAACGTTTAACAAGGAAGAATCCTACCCTCGTGCATGCAAGTGTCTGATTTGGCGTGGGGGAATGATGGTCCATCCCCATTCACGATCATTCGAAATGAACCGATATAAGGATGAGGCGTTGTAGCAATTGGAGATGACTTCAGGCTAATGGACGACAGTTGCAGGAAAAATTAGGCTCATTTGGCGGATGATTTCCTTTTCGAGGAAGGAATCGCATGAATGGAATAGCCATTGAGTTCACCGGAGGATGTTTGGGACATTCATTCTAGGACAGGGCCTTTATGGATCAGCGTGCCATTTTTTTTCTAAATAAGTGTTTAATAAGGTATAGACGTGCCGTCAAATAATTTTGATCTGTGAATATTGGGAAAATATAATAAAACCTAATACTAAGAACACAAAACTCTTTATTTACTACGAAAAAATACTTTTTGCACTGTATAGCTGTAAATGTTTTAGTTATACGTGTAATTCAAATTAAAGTAACATTTTAGTGTGATTTCTGTTGTTGCAGATAGTGTGTGTGGATGACAAGTAACTTATATTAGGATAGTAAGATATTACTTTTAGCAGAACGCATGATCAATTGGAGTCATCTGCTAATCGGTTTTTAATTAATTAATTATTTTTGCTGTGGTTTACTTTTTTGACAAGAGGATTTTCGATTTGTTTCAAAATACCGTTTTACGGACGATGTTCTGCATACCACTATTCCAGAGCATAAAACACACACTACTTTGTCGCCTTTAAAAATAATTCCATATTTCTAGATTTACCAAACCTTAAATTCTCTGTTACACATACTATCTTGCCCTTTTTATTTTTTTGCTGGACTAGCCATGTTAAATAACAGTTAAAAATCGTAAATATAACCCAAATAAACTTTAAAATCCAGTTGCGTTCATGAAATTGACTATACTATGCGTAGACAAACTTTGCATCATAAGCAATTGTAGTCCCCTACGTAAATAAGACAAGACAAGAACAAATGAGTGTGTTCCCCACCGCACCACTGGGAACCGATCACTCGTGTTTGTTCGTAATACTCCAAAGTGAACTTCGTTATTTTGAAATAAAATGCAAACCATTTTGATCGCTGGTGTGCCAAAAATATTGTGTCACGTGCCATGAATGGCATGCGTACCAATGGTTCGCCACCCCTGTTCTAGGCAGATGAGTTGCTGCCCGCCTATTACCCCCCTTCCCTCCAAACTCTCTTAGATTGGAAAGGAATCTTCTGGAGAAGTGTGACAGATAACCCAGATCCTCATTAATAGACTTCATACCTCAAAGGTATTCTAAGTTGCTGTCCCCATCCAGGGAAACCCCCTATTAAAAATGACTTACTTTCAAGGAAACACCTCTCTTTCTTGATCAATTTTTTTTTCTCATAGGCATAAACTGTGTGTTTTTCCTTTTTGTACCCAAATGCTCAATAGAATGTATTTTTTTCTGTGAGACGTGTGTCCTTTTTTTCTCATATAGCCTATCATGACTATCGATCATGTATCAATCATCTAAATAATTCCCCAGCTGCAAGATTCACATACAACCTCAATGTATTTTAATTGCTTTGAACAGTGTACATTGATTTTAACTAAACCAGCAAAGAAATTTGCCCTTCTTGTGACAGTGATTAATAGCACGGTCATATATAAGATGTTAGGGAAAAAATCACTGCTTGAGAGTTCGGGAAATTTGTGGTCACATTACCTAACGATGTGATGGATTTTGTCAATTTTTCACATTTTCAAAAATATGTTAGTCATCATTGAACCAAGTGATATAGAAATTTTTTATATATTTATTTTTATTTTTTACTGTTTGGGCTCTCCGCCCCCCCCCCCCGTTTTCAGCCCGTTCTCGTTTGACTTTGAGTTTCGGGACACCCTGTATATTCTGTCATCTTTTCTCCCCAATTTTTTTTAAAAAGAAAAGTAAATCGAGGAGTTATACAGGTCCTTACTTATATGCATAAAGCTCGTATCCTCTCTGGAAGAAATAGAATCGATATTATAGATTAAAATATATAAAATAACTCAATAAAATAAGAACAAACCTTACATCTTTCCTACATCTGTTACTGTTTAATTGCTAAATTATTCTGTTTTCCACTAACTGATTTTTTATTCTCTTCAAGCTTGAGTCCTGTAAATTATTTAGTAGGTTACGAGGAACTAATTTAATTCTTAATTCGTCAAATGAGAATTTGGATGCCTAAGAATTCTAAAACTAGAATAGATATACGAATTAAGATCATACACCATACTTTAACGGATATCAATGTGAATTATTTAATTAGATTAAGAGAATTCTCTCTCTAATAGCTCTTAATTCTTTGGTTACAGCCTACATTCTTATAAACTCTGGAACTAAAATATACTAGCTATGTCTTAGGATCATGCCTCATACTGTAATATTTATAATGTCTTAAACCTTTTTAGAATATTAAGCAGTAAAAGTTTGATCAGAAAAGAAGAAACATTTTTGACAACAGATTGAAATTTTCATATGAAACTTTTCCTGATCGGCTGGATATTTCTGAAATTTTTCCGAGGAATTAAGATAGTAAAAATAAATGAATAAATAATGCATAATTCTAAGAAAAAGTAATGTTTCTCATTTTCAGGCTATAAAACTTAAACATTCAAAACTTTCTGAGGAATAAAAGAAATCTAGAAAATGTTCTTTTGCTGTCAAAAATTCCTGGCAGCATTAAGAAATTACACAAGGGAATGAAGGTTATTTAATTGAAATGAATTAGTTCTACGGAATCGAAATCTTAGAGACATTAAAAGAAGAATGTAGACGCAAAAGTACTGCTTTGAAATCTGGATGAAAAAATACTGCGATTTGGAAACTAGAGAAATGCGATGGACCTGATGTCATTCGAACCATTTTTTTCCAATGAGTAAGGAAAGAATTCCACCTAATGACCCATTATTATAATTGAAGTTAAAAGAATTTTTAAGGCTCTTTTCCTCAATTGATATGAAGGACTCCAAGTGTCTATATTGTTCGCTTTTCTGCTGAAACGGTCCCGGAAAGATTATTTGTGAGCCGGAAGAATGATTATTCAAAGAGACAATATATGGAGCCTATAGGACGATGATGTGACATTAGAATAAAACATTTGACAACGCCTTTGCCTTAAGGGAACAGAGACGTTCTTACCCTTCAAAAAATCGATTTTTCAATTTTCATCTTAAAAAAATGTAGAATTAATGCTGATTCCAAAAATGTATAACATATATAGGTTTAAAGCTTAATATCCGAGTAATTGCGGTTTTAAAATGTAAGTAACAGCTGTCACGCCTGTTGTTTACGTTATCGCACGTCAACTGCCACGCCCATTTTACAGCTGACCGAAGCATGTTTTTATGTAGATTAAGTGATATAAAAACACCAATCTGATTTATTTATTTTATTCTTGTGGTTTGAGAAGGATTATAACTACTCAACTCAATTTTGTTTATACCCAAGCTGTGTGTGCGAATTTTAAACATTTTGCTTTCTCGTGCTTGAGTTACAAACACGTTACGAATTTCGTATTTTGACTGCTAATTTACTTTTCTTTTGTTTACATTCAATTTGTTTGCAATTTGCGAGAATTTTAAACATTTGAAATGCCTCGAACAAAAAAGTTTGGGCAATTTAAACGTCGTTTAATTCGTAAAAACACTTCAGTAAATTCAGAGAGTGAACGAGTTGATGTCAGTGCATCTAAAAAGAAAATTGAGAAGAGTGAAGTATCTTTTAAGGACTATGAAGATAATTTTTCAGTTGAAACTCAAAGCAGGTATGTTATTATTGACTTAAATATGCTCAATGATATTTTCAACAATATTGTAAAATGCAGATATTGTGATAGATCTTTCTGCTTTGCTGTTGCTGAAAATAAAAGTAGTCGCAAAGGCCTTGCTACCAGTGTGTCAGCAACTTGCAAGTATTGTGGTTCTGGTCATTCTTCAATGACTTCAAATACCGTGTCAGATGGATATGAAGTAAATTTGAGGTTTGTTTATGGCATGAGGTGCATTGGAATCGGCAAAAGTGCAGCTCAGATATTTTGTGCACTGATGAACTTACCTCCTCCTCCAGCTAAATTTGAAAGACTGTATACGCCAATTTTTAAAGCGTTGGAAACTGTTTCATCTCGTTCAATGGTTAACAGCGTTAATGAAGCTGTCATTGAAAATGAACACAGTAAGAACATAGCAATTGCTCTTGATGGGACCTGGCAGAAAAGAGGACACTCTTCGAAGAATGGCGTTGTAACTGCAACTTCTCTCGATAATGGAAAAATTATTGATTTTGAGTGCCTATCAAAATATTGCTTTGAATGCAAAAATACGAACAAAACCTGTGATAATTGCCAGTTAAACTATCACGGATTTAGTGCGGGAATGGAGAGTGAAGGAGCATTGCGGATTTTCAGTCGCTCCTTACCAAATTACAATGTTCGGTATGTTCAGTACCTTGGAGATGGAGATTCGCAGGGGTTCCTAAAAGTTAAAGAATCAAACATATACGGTGATGAATATCCTGTTGAAAAACTAGAGTGCATCGTCCACGTCCAAAAAAGGATGGGAGCAAGACTGAGAGCCCTAAAGAACAATTTAAAATCCACCAAGCTGTCAGACAACAAACCAATATCTGGACGAGGAAGGCTGACTGATGCAGAAATTCTTCTGCTGCAAAAATATTATGGCCTAGCCATAAGAAGAAATGTTGGAAAATCAGTCGCAGATATGTCCAAAGCCATCTGGGCAATATATTTCCATAAACTGTCGACAGATGAAAATCCGCAACATGCTTTGTGCCCTATGGGAGAAGAAAGTTGGTGCGGGTACAATAAAAGCATTGTATCAGGTGAAAAATACACCCACAAACATTCCCTCCCAGAAGCAGTTCTTTTTAAAATTAAAAAATTTTTTAGAGACTTAACTGCAAAAGAACTGTTATTAAAATGTTTGCATGGTCAAACTCAGAACCCCAACGAAAGCTTTAATAACTGTGTGTGGAATCGTGTGCCGAAAAACACATTTGTGAGCAAAAGAACTTTACAAATGGGTGTTATGGACGCAGTTATATGCTTCAATGAAGGTGCATACGCAAGGACAGAAGTATTAAAAGCATTAAAAATCAATCCAGGCATCAACACTTGTGAAGGCCTTCGCAAAATTGATTACGTCAGAATTTGTGAAGCTGAGATGGCTGTTCTAAAAGCTACCAAAGAAGCCAAAACAATAAAAAGGCAAATTAAAAGGAAGCAGGATGCTTTAGAATAGTCAATGCAAGATGAGTACAGTGCTGGAAAATTTTAAAATAGAAATTTTAGGTAAGTGCATCATTTTATTTAGTTTTTTTCAATTTTCTCAAAATGTGTTTTTTCAGTTTTTAGGTACATGTGTAGAAAAATCTATTTGTTATATTTTAATGAAACTTGGTATGAGCCTTTGTGTCATGATAATGTATTTAATGCTACTAATTTTATTTCTGAAATTTTAATATTTTTACTTTTATTGCTCAATTTCTAAAAAAAAATGCCATTTTTATCAAAATTTGAAAAAGTCAAAATTCAAAAATTTTTTAAAAAAATTCTGTGGAAGGAAATATAAAAAGAACTATTACATTTAAATAAAGGTACAATTTTATAACTAAAACAGCATGTTTTGTGGTGTTATATGTTATAAAAGGAAAGATACATGTACCTAAAGAGCACCATGTATCCGAAAACTTTTTTTGGTGTGTACTTTTTCGAATCCTTATATTTCATAAAATATTTTATATATTTAATAATTTTATGTTGTAGTATATTAAGAAAAATATATATATTGTATGACACAAATTTTTTATTTATGGAGTCTTTCTGTTTTTGAAAATAATGTTCTTTCGAAAAGCCAAATTTTGCTCATTTTGTGTCATCGAGAACGTCCCGGTTCCCTTAAGCAAAACTATGATGGATTCAAACTACTATGTTCAATATTGTGGCTTAATCGTTTCCTGTTCAAAGAAAATATACTGTAATTACTCAAAAATAAAAAAAAAACAATTGACTGAAAGAACCTGTTTGATATTTGCTTGGACCTTTTCACATTTGAAAGCCATTCAATAGTACATTAATGCCGTGTATTTTCGGAATGTATTAAGATCATTATACTATTCAGATTTATTTGAGTTAATCCCTTTTTTTGACATAAAATATAAAATATGCATTTTTTACTACAGTTCTTTAACGCTTAAAACTGTGTGTGAATTTTTAACTTTTGCTGAAATACAAACCTGGATATTGATAAATCCCTTGTAAATGTTAAGGACATTGTATAACAATTGAAAATATGTGTTAAATTATACAAATTTACGGTTGATTTGGAGACATTTTTAAATGAGGAAATTTATAAATGATGTGTTTTACTTGAATAATTTCTTTCTGGCGTATTCTGTCTATATCTCGTAGTGCTTTACTGATTTTATGTATATGCTTGAGCAAAATTTTAATTTAAGTAATCCATTTGATAATATTTATTTATTCTAGCTTGAAAAGTAAATGCACTTGAAATAAAAAGGAGAAGAAAATTTCTGTATAGTTGTCATAAAAGAAATTCCAATAACTTCTGTTCGAAATATACCTTTAAACTTGTGACGGGCTCACACGTCTTTTCTTTAACATAACCTCTGGGTTCTTTGACGACCAATATTAATGGCAACTCTTTTCCAACCAAAATCCAAGAAGCGAGATGCGAATAATAAATGCAAATAAGATAGCTTTTAAAAGAACAGAAGTTTCAGTAAGCAGAATGACAATTTCGGGTAAGTTATGTTTGGAGGAGATACAAGCGTGAATTGACAGCCTATCGTAAGGATACCGGGACACCCTGCCGCTACTACAAGGTGCATACCATTGCACTCGCGCCCAGACTTTTCTATACAGCGATTGAATCTTAGTTTGGATTAAGGTAGGACTGATTATTTGATATTAGGACTTATAATATTATCAGAAGTGAGAGTAGGCGGATTATATAATTATTTAGAGATAGTGATCCAAATTACGTGATTCGGTTTAACTACTTTCGTGTGTTCGCTCATTATAGATTTTCACTTATATAAATTTATCTAAATTGTTAGACGTTTAAGTTCTATTCTTAATAAAGTCATATTAAGAATTTAAAATGTCTGTTCATTTTGAGAATCCCACATCTCTAGCTCACGCTGACAATCAAAGATATGGTCACCAAAGGGGGGCCATATCACAAACTGCTTTTACCTTCATTTTCTATCTCACCTGGAATTTCCGCCAAGTGAAGTATAAGTAGATCGTGATGCTATTTAATCATACCGCTGTCGAAAGCACCGCACCGAATTTTAAAAAAGTTCTCTTTTCTCCTATGGCACATCAGTTCTTCCCTTAATATATCTACTTATTCGAGAGATTGAAGGATTATTATTATGACTGTTTTTCTTGCACGATTAAATGTTGGATTAGTATATTTAAGTTTAACTGTTTGTTTTAATGTTAATAAATGTAATGTTTGAAAGTTTTTCAGTCTTTGATTTAATGGTTCTTGAGTCTCCCTGCTTAAATGATCGCGGATTAATTTCATTTAAATTCGCATCAACTTTTAGGAAAGAAATATCATCACTTTTGCTTTAGTTATATAATGTTTGCTTAATAGTTTTATTCCAATACAGTAAATCTAATCCATTACTAATATTTAGTGTTTATAAGATTATTATATTTAAATTTGAAATTATTTTTTTTCCATTAATGCTACTTTTAAGTCTGCGCTTAAGTCTTCTCTTTTACTTGGAATAATTATTTAATCTAACCTAATTTGATCATTATTTTCTGTTCAACAGCGGTGTTTCTCCCAGAGTTATGTGCATGGGAGCGTTTGGGAGCGTCCCAGTAGAGTTGTTATGAGAATTTAATAATGTATAAGGTGTAAGAAGAGTTGTAAATAAAAAGTTTGTTATCAGAGAGTGGGAGTTAATTCTAGGGAGTTCTTGGATTCATTTTCCGATTTTTTTTTTTAAAAACAGTAAAAAGTTGCACTAAAAAAAATTTTTATTAACTGTCAAATTTTAAATTAATCAATTGTAAATAAATCCAATGTTAAAATGGATTAAATCAATTTATTTCGTGGATAAATTTTACCGCTCAAACCTGGCACCTGTATTTTCATATAAAGATGAATTATTCTTAAACCTTTAATTTCATTAATATTTTCCAATTATCGGAAAGTATTCTTTTCTCACATAAATTAAAATCAAACGAGTAGGA
The DNA here is from genome assembly GCA_019973955.1 of Trichonephila inaurata madagascariensis. Classification (NCBI taxonomy): domain Eukaryota; kingdom Metazoa; phylum Arthropoda; class Arachnida; order Araneae; family Nephilidae; genus Trichonephila; species Trichonephila inaurata. Next base: position 174,510 of record BMAV01025345.1, on the reverse strand, counting down.
AATCTATTCATTATCAAAATTTTCTTTTATCGTACAACGTGGAACATAAAATGAAAACATCAACTGCATTCAGAAACTTAATTCTCTACCAATCACACCCCAAGGAAGCCAAAGATAAAATAACACACACAAAAAATCTAAGAAAACAATAGAAAAAATTATATATGTATATACAGTCGAACCTGTTTTTGTGTGTGGTCTTTTTTTATGCGATTTCCTTTTTGTGCGATTTTTTATGTGCAATACTTTTTTTATGCGGTGTATGAATTTCAATGGCTTTGGCGCCACTGTAATGTTTTCTATCTATTTACCGGGGGCGTAACGGAAAATGTTCCCCCCCCCCCCCCCTGAAAGTCAGAATTTTCCTTTAATATTTTACAAATTGGGTAAATACATATTTAGCGTAAGTCAGGCCTTGGGCTCCAAGAGTCCCTGTACGTTACGCCACTGAAATGTAGACACTTCAAGACGCTCTGTTCATTTGTTATAAACAGTTTCCCGGCAATGCGCATTCAGTTGCTTTCTCTCAACGCTCCAGCAGCCCGCGCTTGATTGAAGACGAAACTTTCAATGACAGTGACATTATCAATAATTTCATAAATTATGAAGACGGCTAAGAAGCCAGATTTTTTGAGAGCTAATAAAAATATGCAGGGATCCAGCTTTCCAATAAGTTGGAAAAGCATTTTCTTAAAATACATACCAGTTAAGAAAGGAGTATAAAATTCAAAAAACGGCTTCAATCGTGTATATCTAGTTACCGTGACATTTACAAGCAACTGACCACCCGTCCTTCGTCACAAAAACTTATGTCTTACTTTATGTTGCCAAAAAAAAATCAATTGAAATTGCACCTTCAAGTGAAGAAAGCGCGCGCGCGATTTTCAATTTATTCATTAGAGGACCTTCGATTACGATGAGTAGCGATGAATTATGTATGTGCATTTTAAAGACTTATCCGTATATACAATGAGAAACTATATGTTTTTAAAATGTTTCCATGTGTAATATCTAATTATTTATTTCGTTATGGAAGTACTCTTACATAAATTTTGTAAATAATTGGCATATTTTATAAATGCAACTCTTTTTATGTGGTCCCTATCCACAGCATAAAAAAAGTTTTTTGTAGTATTTCCACGAATTAGTTTGTTATATGTAGGAATTTATGAAATTTTTGAATAATTTTTTGTGTGATTTTTTTTTTATGCAGTCCCTATCTACCGCACAAAAACAGGTTCAACTGTATACATACATATATATATATACATATATATAGTAAAATAAAATAAAAGTGAAGAAGTACTAGAATATGTATATATATACATATATACATACATTTATACTTGCATATATATATATATATATACATACATATATATATATATACATACCGTAAAATCCGGTGTATAACGCGCACCCATACTTTCAAGCTGCAATTTTTAATTTTTAGGTAATCGTATATTCGCATTATAATGCACCCCCCCCCCTTTTTTTTATGAAGAAATATGAAATGTACATATGCAATGCTGTTATGTTTTAAAGCAATTTATTCGAGATATTTTCCTAAACCTTTGCAAAAATGGTATATGTTAGTTTAAAGAATAAGTTTAAGTTCATTAAGAATGTCATTTCTTTTAAATAAACAGTATTTTGATGTTTATAGAAGTATAATTTTTTTCTATGTTCATCTCTTCTTTCATTTTTAAAGCTCTCATTTTTATACCCAGCGTATAACGCGCAAATTTAAATTTTGATCTTATTTTTTGAGTTAAATGTGCGCGTTCTATGCCGAATTTTACGGTATATATATATATATATATATATATATATATATATATATATATATATTCTAATACACCATATTCTAATATTAGATAAAATTACTTTTTATTATTTTATTCATATTTACTCTAGCGTTACTAAAGTTATGCTATAATTTGTGTGTAACCAAATTCTTTTTATACTTTTGTTAAGTGCTACATTTCAGCCATTCACATGATTTAAATCTGCATTAGGGTCCAGAATCTGGCAATAACTTATTTATTGCATTCAGATTTAGCGAGGGCTCTGCATTTTTAAGTGCAATTTTTAGGTAAGTTACATCTATCTTGTAATGGATTTAGATATTCCTATCAATTACTTTCATTAGGTTTTTGCTCAGTATTATTTACATAAAGGGGGAAGGTTGGTTGGCCAAAAAACATGTTCAACCCCCATTTTTATATAAATTATTTTATATATTAGCTGTCCTAAGTCAGCAATGTTTATAATACTGCAGCATCCATTTTACAATTTTTAATCTCGGTTGCTCATATGTCCTTCATTGTGTGATTTTCCTGCTGTCTATGTGTATATATATTATGGATTATATATATATATATATATATATATATATATAGTAAAATAAAATAAAAATGAAGAAGTACTAGAACCAACAGTGCTAAAGCAGGAAAAAATTGGAATTCATCAGACACAACAAATGTAGATACAAAAAAGTCTTTGGACTAAACTGGAGACCTATTATGATTTCGAAAGCTGTCGCTGAATTTGGCCAGTGAATTAGGGTTAGCAATGATTTATGGATCCAACCTTCCCCGTACAGCAGAAATTTTCGACATAATAGGGGGGAGGGAGTTTAAAAGATAAGCCTAATACAACACGTGTAAGAAAAACCTGATAATACATTAAAATGAAATTAAGAAAAGAGAACAATACTGAATCTCTCAAGGAGAGGAATAATAAAAATTTTATATAGAAAAAATTAGGGTAAAAACTTACATGTAAAATAAAAATTGGAAATTGAAACATCAACCTTCTACGATAAGATCCCACGTGAAATGACGTAAGCGATTGAAACGACTACACGAGAAGGAAAAAACCATGGCGCCACCTGGATAGTTATTTTGCAATTAAAAAGTCACAAAGATTTTTTAAAAATAAACTAAATGAAGGAAGTTTTAAATAAAATAATGAAAAAAGTTAAGAATAGACAATATCAAATAGAAATATATTACAAAGTAAATATACTTGGATGAATATACTAATAGATATATTGCAATAAAAATAATCGCTTAAAGATTTTAAAATATTCTTTTAAAAATAAATTAAATAGAAGGAATTTTAAATAAAATATTGAACTAAGATAAAAGTAGATTTAATTAGAAATAGAAATATATTTATAAATAAATTTACTTGGATAATTGTATTCTAAATAATTATTGCAAAAATTCACAAAATTACTTTGTTTTAAAATGTTATCAGTAACTAAATCATTGTTTCTTTTTATAAAATTTAATATAATATTTCTAAATATTGATAGGTGTAGGTTACTACCCCAGAAAGGCATTTTTATAATTTTAAAGTCAAATGAGTCTCTTTTATCAAAAATATTACTTAATAGTAAATTATTCTTAACATTTAATTGAAGGTCCAAAAGGTTGCTGACTCATTATTATAATTAGTTTTTACTAATTTTAAATAGTGGGGATAATAATTAAGGTCAGGAACAAAGTCTACTATATTACTAAATATAATTAAGTCATCTATGTATCTAAAAAAGTAACTAGATTCATAACTAATACTTTCATTTTCATAAAAATGCAAGTAAATATTTGCTAAGCAGTTGCTAGCTGGTCCCCCTTGTGGTAAACCTTTAATTTGCTGATAATAAGCGTTATTATGGAAAATATAAGTTTCTTTTAATACTAATTCAATAATAGAAATATATTTATCATATTTTATTATCCTTTTTAAAAAATATTTGCTGTATGCTATTTTAAGAATCTTAAACATGTCTTCTATATCTGTGGAGTTAAATAAATCTTCAAAATCATAGGTATACATAGAAATAATTTTTTTACCTTGCATATACTTAAAAATGTTCATACTATTCTTAACAATAATAGAATTATTAATTTTGTCTAATAAAGATTGAATAATATTTTGTAGCTTTTTGCCCGGAAGTGTAATATAAGTTTTAAAACCATTCGTAATAGCTCTAAATTTAACAGGAATTTTATGAAATTTAGGAGTTAGGAAAATATGAGGGAATTTAATATCCAAAATACGTAAATCTATTTTTTTTATAAAAAGCAGAGATTCGATTAAAAATATCTCTTTTGCTTGAATTAGATTTTATAAAAGCAGAATTATTATGAAAATGTTTGTTTAGCATATTAGAATAAAGCCAGTTGCAAATAATTGCATAATTACCCGGTACTTTATCAACATAAACAATGATAAAGTTCTTTTGTAGGTCTGCAATTTGGTTTTTAATATTATTGTAAGTTATATCATTATCAGTTTTATAGTTAATGTTCAATAGCTCATTTAATAATTTGCATTTAAATTCATTAAAGGCTACAACAGGAAGACTGAATTTAATAGCTAATTTTGTAATGAAGTTACTAATATCTTTAGAAATTTGATTTTTAATAGCATTGTTATTATTAGAGATCATTAATCTAAAACTGGTACCCCTTTGGACATTATATCTCTAAGAGTATTATCTTTAACTATATTTAAATTACCAGTTACCACATGCTTGTGATGATCATTTATATATATTCAGAATAATCTTTACAATTACAAACAATATTATTATTATTTTGCAAACCATTAATATCATTGTAATAAAAAATTGAGCTACCTATTTTTTTTATATTTGAGCTCCCTTATGTATACATATATATATATATATATATGTTACCGGCAAAGTATGAAATCCGGCATTCTATAGAATGCCTAAAACTAGCCGGCAATGTATGAAATGATTCTTATTTCACACATTGCCTAGGCATTCTATAGAATGCCTAATGAGAAACCGGCAAAGTATGAAATACATCTCCAATTCTTTTCGAATATTGTGCGCGAGACTTTTAACGCGTACTTCAGGCTCAGAATTTGTCAGTTGCACACTGTGGTTTGTTCGAGAGTGTCAAAATACTCAATTTTACTTAAACTTATTCAGCAAAAAATTGGTTTTCTCCTATGCTGCATGAAAATAGAGAAGCAAGTCGTAGTGTTGGAGAAGGAGTCATGGTCTAAAGCAGGGGTAGGCAACCAATGGCCCACGGTACAATTATCAGTGGCATTCAGCACTACTCGACAAATTTGTCAATTTTTGAATGAACTTCATAAATTTGTAATAGATCTTATTTGACGAACATCTCCAGAATTTGGTCAATTAAGGAATTACGAAAAAATTTGAAAGATAACTCTAAAGGTAAATTAGCAGCGTTTTTGTAAATTATTGAATGTCATAGCTGGAGATATTTAATTGTTTGAAGAGAGAGAGAGAGAAAATTGCATATGTATTCAGCTTTTCCGCATTTAGTTCTACATATCTAACAAGGGGAGGGTACGACTAAGGAAATTCATTTTTAATCGAGACTAGGTGTAATAGTAGTACTCCTTTAGGATGTTCACCCATCAATGTAATTCCGTCGAATGGCCAGTCAATTCTGAGAAAATAGCCTTCGAAATTCGTGCTTAGCTTTTATACAATTAAGTTTTACTTTCTTCTAACGAGTTCGTAGCCTGATTGGTGAATCGTCTGCTTATTATGCCCGAGGTTAGGGTTCGATTCCACGCAATAAGCTTTTTTTCTTCAATTCATTTAACTATTTTTTAAAATTAAAAAAATTTATTTATGAAAGGTTTAATAAATATTAAATGATATTTTATGTAATTATTTTGTATTTTATAAAGTAAAAAAAAAATTTAATTAATTTATTACTTAAATTATTTATTAGTAAAATTATTTAAAATTATTATTAATTAAAAATATTTAAAATAATTATTAATTTGAATTATTAAGAATTAAAATTTATTAATTAATTCCTATTTATTATAATTAATTAATTTATTATTATTAAGAATTATTATTAATAAGAAATAAATTTATTATTAATAAAAATTATTAATAATTAAAATTTATTAATTACTATTTATTATAATTAATAAATTTATTAATATTAAGAATTATTATTAATAAGAAATATAAATTAAATATTAAAATTATTATTAATTTATTATTAAAATTATTATTAATTTTTATTAAAATTATTAATTTATTATTAAAATTATTATTAATTTTTATTAAAATTAGTTAAATAAATTT
>BMAV01025345.1:108259-167986 GCA_019973955.1 Trichonephila inaurata madagascariensis | reverse complement strand
TTAAATTAATAATATATAAAAAAGACATTTTTTATTATATTAATTATAAAATAATTTATTTAATAATAATATATTTTATAAATTATTTTTTGTTATATATAATATTTTATTTATAGGATATTGTATTTCACATTATAAAACTATTTATAACTAATTTTTATATAAAATATCATTTAATATTTATTATAAATTTTATAAATATTGTTTATTAATATAAAATAAATTTATAAAATTTAAAATAAATATTTATAAATAATTACAGTAATTTTTTTACTTTATAAAATACAAAATAATTACATAAAATATCATTTAATATTTAATAAACCTTTCATAAATAAATTTATTTAATTTTAAAAAATAATTAAACGAATTAAAGAAAAAAATTTATTGCGTGGGATCGAACCCTAACCTCCGGCATAATAAGCAGACGATTCACCTATCAGGTACCTTTACGTATTTAGAATATTTTTTTAATGGCAATCTCATTATTTTGTCAGAATAACATTTGTATTATTTAGAAATGTACGTCATTGATATAGTAACCTTATTATGACCTTATTTCATACTTTGCCTAAGCAACTTTAGTCATTCTATGGAATGCCTAGGCATTCTATACAATGCCTAGGCAAAGTATGAAATAATTCTCTTATTTCATACTTTGCCTGAAAACGTCCGGCATTCTATAGAATGCCGGCATTTCATACTTTGCCGGTAATATGTGTGTGTGTGTGTGTGTGTGTGTGTAAAGTTTGAAAAGTTGAAAAGTTTAGCTTCAAAATTAAGTAAGTAATAAATAAAAATAGAGCGAACTCTTTACCATCACGTAAGGATTTGTGGGTAAATAAGCCTATTTAAAGGTGGAGCGGACGCTGACGAAGGAGAACGCATACTCGAAAAGACTTAGCTGGTGACTCCTGGTCGAAGTATTGTTAATGTTCTACTCGGTTGCGCGCCAAAGGGCCGCCATGATGGATTTTATGTGATTGAAGCAAAATAAAGAAGTTATTATAGAGATGATGCCTTCCTCATTTTACCAGCAGGTCTGGGGCCTGTCAGATATATATATATATATATATATATATATATATATATATACACTCACTTCAAAAATTAAGCACGAAGATGTAAAATGAAAATAAATCAACAAATACTGCTTTGACTGACACAAAATTTGGCAGTAAAGTAGCATATTTATTTATACATAAAACAAAATCAATAATTATATACAGAAATGAAAACAATATTAAATTTTTGTTAGTTATCAGATATTATCATACTGGAGACTTAAACAGAATTATGTATAAAGGGAAAATAAACAGCATTAAATGAAAAAGGACATTAATAGGGTATGTGATCCCCCTCATCTGTATGCAATGTTTACACCTTCTGACCATGTTTTCAATTAGGTGGTCAACCACCGCAGAATTAAGCAATCGCCTTTCTTCTTGTAGAGCAGTTTCCAGCTTAATGGAGAGTGGCTGGAGGTAGGAAACGTGAAGATACAGCACAGCCGAGAGCATCCCAAAGATTTTCTATGGGATTAAGGTCGGGCGAATATGCTGGCCATGCCATACGCGCAATCCCTTCACTCTCCAAGTAGTCATCGAGGATGTCAGCTCTATGGGGACGTGCGTTATCGTCTATTAAAACAAAAGTAGGCCCAACTGCTACAGCTTACAATCTCACAATGGGTTCTAGGACTTCATCTCGCTACCGGACAGCCGTCACAGAATCCCGTTTAAAGATGTGCAGGTCGATGCGGTATCCTAATGAAATCCCTGTCCACACCATAATGCTTCCGCCTCGGAATGCGTGATGTTCGGTGATGTTTTAGGGCTGATTGCGTGTTCCTTGTTTACGTCATATCCTTATACGTTTGTCATCTGGCTCCAGAGCAAATCTTGACTCATCAGTAATCATAACATTGCTCCAGTCAGACACAGTCTAATTGCCATGTTCCCAGCACCACTTTAATCGGGCCCCTCTTGATTGGACGGATAGAGGAACACAAACTCGAGGTACCCAGGCATACATTTCATTCATATGTAATCTTCGGCGTACAATTGCTACAGATATAGCCTTACCAATGGACGCTGTAAACATAGATGTCACACGTGGGGAGGTCGATCTGCGATTCCGCTTGGCTACAATAGCAATATATCGATCTTCCGTAGGGATTGTAACCCTTAGGCGACCACCTACGGACCTTCGGACAAATGTCTGTGTGGTTTGGAATTGTTTCCATTAACGTGAAATTACAGAATGATGAACGCCGAAGAAAAGAGCAACATGTGTGATCGACTGTCCTGCTTCAATTCGCCCCACAGCATGCCAGCACTCAGAATCTTCCATTCGTTTTCTGGAAGTCATAAAAACACGTATGTCTTGAAAACAAATTGTACGAAAATTTTAAACAGCTATCAGAACTTACAATCAACTTCTGTAACCCTTCATAAAGCTGGCTTCTTATAAAACTGCCCTTTTTTCATATTTCTTGACATGAAAGCACGATTGGTTGTTACCTAATATATTTGCATGCTTCCATCTATCTCTGCAGCGAATTGCATCCTCTTCAATTCTGATTGGCTTCCGGAAATCAGCATTTTCCTCTCCGTGCTTAACTTTTGGAGGTGAGTATATATATATATATATAGACTAATTTTCTACAAACGAGAGATGAATATCCAGCAATATATCAAAATCGAAAAACACAGAGAGTAAGCAAACCACACAATGAAGAACACATGAGCAATCGAAATTTAAAAAATGGATGCTTCAGTATTATAAACATTGCTGACTTAGGACAGCTTATATATAAAATAATTTATATAAAAAAAAACATTTAAAAAGTGGGGTTGAACATGTTTTGTGGCTAGCCAACCTTCCCCCTTTATGTTAATAATACTGTGCAAAATCCTGTTAAAAATAATGGATAGGAATATCTAAAGCTATTGATATATAAAGGTAACTTACCTAAAAATTGCACTTAAAAATACAGAGCATAAGCTAAATCTGATTGCAATAAATAAGTTATTGCCAGATTCTGGACTCAAATGCAGATTCAAAGCATGTGAATGGCTGAAACGAAGCAATTAACTAAAGTATTAAAAGAATAAATATAAAAATTAAAAATAGGTTTACAAACTACCATAACTTTAATGACACTAGTTATATATTAATAAAATAATCATAATTAATTTTATCTAATATTACAATAAGGAGGTTACTATAATTAGGAAAAATGATAAATGTATAATAATAAACTATAATTATTCTAAGGAATTTTAATCCTTACTATTTAGAATAGCTTTATTCAAATAACTATTAATAAAATTAAATAGGTATTTCTGATTTAATCAATGTTAAGTAAAATGTTTATAGTTATTTATTATTTCTGAATTTTTTGAAACTATAAATTGATTGGGTTGTATATTAATAGCAATTTTTCTGAATAAAGAAACATGTGCATTACTGTCCCAATGAGGAACTTATATAATATTGAAATTAAATTTTTCTCTTTTATCATAAATATTAGTAACTATAACATTATCTTTTAGTTTGATATGTATATCAAGAAAATTTGAGACATTGTTGTTACTATTTGTCTGTATTAAATTAAGATATTATGGATAAAAACTAGTGTTAGGTTTAAAATTGTCTAAAATTGATTATGTCATCTATATAACGGAAAATGTAATATTCAGAATTATTAATAAAACTTTTTTCAAAATAATGTAAATATAAATTGGCAAGACAGTTGTTAGCAGGGCCACCTTGTGGCAAACCTTTAATCTGTAGATAATAGTTACCATTATAATATACATAGTTCTCTTTAAGTACAAACCTAAGTAGAGAGCCAATTCTATCATAATTAACATAATTAAATAATTATCTTTATGTAAATTTAAAGTATATTAATCATATCATCAATATTAATAGAGTTAAAAAGATCTTCGAAGTCTAAACTATAGACTGAAGAAATCTTTTTATCTTTCATATGTTCAATAAGTTCTTTACTCTTTTTAAATATGGCTGTTGATTTAAGATTATTTATTGTATTTTGTAATATTTCATGGGGAATTTTGCCTGATTTACTGATATATATGTTAAAACCATTAACTGTCCTAAACTTGACTAGGTACTTATGAAATTAGGGAGTAAGAAATATGTGTGGAAATTTAAAATTATTATTAATTGGAATTCTTATTTGTTTATGAAAAGACAAAATGCGATTATTTATCTCTCTATAAGAAACTGATGGCTTAATAAAAGTTGCATTATTATTAAAATATTTGTTGACTATTAAATTATAATAGTATTTACATATGAATAGTATATATATATATATATATATATATATATATATAATATCCTGTTTAAAAGATAAAAATGACACTTTCGCGTATAAAAGACCAATAACAAAAGAGTTAAGCTAAATAAAAATCTTTCTCAAGATCATACACTTAACCTTAAACGTCGCTTTAAAAAGACAATTAAATTATACGAGAATATATTAAAAGTCAAGTTATTCTGCAGATTTCTTAAAACCCATTATTACGCAAAAGAATAATAAAAACAATTACTAGGGACCGAAAATGTGTGTCATTTTACGAAAAACTCTTTAAATTCCCGAACGGTGATAATGATCATTCTTTTACCTTTTCGCACATTCTTGAGCTTCTAAATTCTTTAAAAAGGAGGGTTATTTCAATGAACTGTAAATGAATTATTTTATTTAAGTGAATATGAATTACATTTCACACACATACACACAAACAAATGATACTATTGTTACGAATTTTGTGTAAATAGTGTAAATAATTTGTATTTGAGTGTTTAATGCATTTATATTACGTGTTTTGTTTATTGCATGTTAAAATTGTACCATTCACAAGCAATGCCGTCCTTTACGTTATAATGGCGATTCAATGAGAAGGCGAAATCTTGGCGGTAGAGCCAAGTTGGCATCATTTTTGGCGACCATTTTGGCCACTTTGGCGTCATTGGTGACCATGTTGGCGAGTTCGGAACCCTCTGGAATCTTCTAGAAAGTAGTGGATCTCTCCACTAATGTCACGAGCGGCTATATTTCTGGAAGTTTCTATCACGCCTATAAATAAGATGGTCGACGGGACGGCGAGGAGTCTGGATTAAACCAGAGGGTAGTGAGGATTGTTTTGATTACCTCGGCGGTGCTTGTGAATAATCTTTACTTACGTGTATTCTTAAACACTGGTTATTGTGTTTGATTGCTGTTGAAGGTGTGAAAGACCTTCGGATATTTACTCTGTGAATATTGCTGCTGAATCCTGTATTTAAAGGATTGGATTTTTAATAATAAATTCGCATCGCTCTAAAAGAACTGTTTATTTTCTTTGTGACTGTTTTGCATAAAACCCTCGAACCCTCGGATCTATGTAACACTATAATTATGGTCGTCTACGAAGTCGTTTCATTGGGAGAAGTCCCAAATCAAATTAAAAACATAAGAAATGACAGCAAAATATTTCCTTTACAGTATTTTATTTTGGCCTTTTTTGACATGGATGGGAATTTTTATTGTCAAAAAGAGAGAAATAACTAATATTTTTGAAAAACTGAAAAATTCAAATAAATTATGCTACAAAGTAAGATTTACTTCCATAGCTGCAGTCTTTTTAAGTAAAGTCACAAAATTAAACACAATAGTAAATATTAGGGATAAAAAAGGCTAGTAGCAATATCCTGTCGAATTGGCATTTTCAGACGCCGAAAATTACAGAAAGAGTACAAAAAGTTAAGGGCAAATAAGTAAAGATAATAATTTTTGCAAAACCTTTTTAGATTAATTGTAAGTGTTCTGTTTTATTTCAGCAAATGAAAAAAGCTTCGCTGATATATTACGAGGGTGAGTCGGAAAATAAGAGTTTCCCCTGTCGACTGTGGTCAGAGTCATGAATGAAAGTCAAAACATAGAATGAGATAATAAAGATAAGACATGACTTTATTTTTCCAAGTACATTGGGACATTTGTCATACTTCTTGATAAGCTTCAAAAAGCCCTCCAGGAAAAACTCACGGCTTTGCATACAGAAAAATCGTTTAACGGCTATGGGTGAACGACGAAACAGCAGGTGAACGCGCAAGACACCGATACGCCATTGGGTAGAGATCGACCACGATCAAGTAGATGGATTCGGAAAAAGTGACCTGGGCCTCTCTGATCTGGCATTCTGTTGTTGGATGACAATGGGAGACCACACTCTTCGACGGCAATTCAAAACTATATTGAAACTCTTGGTTGGGAGTGCCTACACCATCCACCGTACACTCCTGATCTCTCACCAAGTAACTTTCATCTGTTTCCGGCTTTGAAGAATCTCACCGGAAGGTGCTTTGGAAGCAACGCTAAAGTCAACCAAGCCGTTAAATGCTTCTTCCGTATGCAAGGCCCTGAGTGTTTTCTAGATGGCTTTTTGAAGCTTGTCAAGCGGTCTGACAAATGTCTCAATGTACTTGTTACTTATGTAGGAAAATAAAGAGTTATGTCTTATCTTTAATGTCTCATTCTATGTTTTGACTTTCATACACAACTCTGTCCACTTATTTTCCGACTTACCCTCGTATAATATATTATATTATATTTTATAATATATATAATACATAATATGGTATAATATAATATATGGTGTAATATAATATATTATATTATCATTATATAGAAATTTAATTATTAGTATTAATAGAAAAGTAATTTAATTTGGTATTTTATAGAAAAATCTTGTCTAGGAGGGTGGACGCGGTAGCTTAGGTAAGGCATTCGTGGAAGGCACGTTATTAGTTCGAGTCTAGTATCGCTGAAGACCCACCCTGCAGAGGGAGCCGATACACGTTAAATATGTCGAAGCTCAAACGTCCTCCCGTTGGGGTTGGTGTGAAAGTTAGGAGAAGGGGATGCCAGCTCAGGTGTCATTCTCGTCACTTGACCATGGTTCAAAATGAAGAGGTCCATCGCCAATAACCCTCGTGCAGCTTTATAGTGCGGCGTTAATATCTCTCACTCGTCTAAGAAGTTGTTGAGATGATATAAGCAATTGTACCAATGATTTAAATTATATATTCTCTTAAATCTAACTATAATAGTAATGGTATGTGAAGAAGCACTCGTTGCTTTTACAAACATCAAATCTTTCAGAACATTTCCTTTGATCCTTGTTTTGAATTGTATCAAATTAGCATTTGAAAAATATGTAACGTATAAATATTTACCCTAAGATACGCTTGCTCAATTCAGCTCAGAAAGTTTCGTTAATTTTATTGAGTTATTCAAAACATTGAATCAACTCAAAAAAATTAATAGATGACAATTGTAGTATTCTTAAAAAAAGTCATGAATTTCACTCGATAGTTATACAACTAAACAAACAATTTTTTTCTAAAGAGGGAGTTATACCACTTGAAGTAAAAAATTATGAATGATTTCATGGGCCTGTTTTTAAATTAACATTTTTACTACAGTTGACTTGTATAAAAAGTATTTCAATTTTAAAAAAATTAAAACTAAGATATGAGTAAGTGAATAATAAATTTTATAAAAAATAATTTCTGTTTTATTATTTAAAAATTTATAAGTAAAAAACTGTGAAACGTAAATTACTTCTTCGTGTTTATCTTTTTGAACAATTTCACACGTTCAAATGATTTTTGTTTAAATATAATTATTAATTGTGTTTCAAATCATTTATAATGTTCATTTATTTACTTATTTATTTATTTTGCAAAATAGCAATAAAAAAATTTAGAACTTTAGAGAGTTGAATAGGAAACTAAAAGAGATGTATGCTGCGAATACAAAAGAATATCTTACAAAATTCGCGTTAAAATTAACAGTGTATACTTTACCAAGAGTAGTAGTTCAAAATATGTTGACACTCCCTAGACCTGCAAAAAGAAATGTACTGTAAATAAGCTTGTAAAATAAGAAAAATGTATATTAGATTGAATTCTTGGGATTCATTTGACTTTGAACACTTTATGTAATTCTAAGGAACACTTATGTATAAATTTTAAATATAGCGCCGGAAGTCTTTTTTCTCTAAGCTGCTTAATGGATTCTTTTGTAAACGTTTATTATCAAAGGAATCCATTTTTCTAGAAAAAGTGGAGAAATCTTTCCCTTACCTACTGATTGCTAAAGAAAGACGGATGATAATCGTTCGTATAATATAGATTCATAGAGTTATTCCTCCAGTTACGCATTAGAAAAACTATTTATTCAACATTGGAAGCATAAAACGGTTTGATATCCGATGGTATTTACCATTAATTTAAATATTTCTTGCTTTCTGCTCTTCAAAATAAAATGTTTTATATCTTTTTGTTACTTGGATTCCTTTTTGAAGTCGATCCTCCAAAAGTTGACAAAAAGTATATATTTTTACTCAGAATTGAAGATCACTTTATATATAAATCATTTCAAATGATGTTCTACTTCTTAGCACTTATTTACATACAAAAAGCTAATTTTTTTCCGTTTTAGACTCTATTAAAATCTTGCTAAATATGTTTTCTACCTTTTTCCTCTTAATTGAGGAAAAAACAGCTGTATTAAATGTTTAATACTGATTCAATCAAGGGGTCGCCGAGGAATGTTTCTTTCGAGTCCTAGTGACATGTAGAGAAGAGCTGATGTCACACCAATGTGGTATCAAGTTGGGTGTCCACAAAATTAGCCAAGAGCTCTAGTGTTGCTTCGGAGTGCGACGTTAAACAATCAATTACTTTGGATCCAATCACGAGCAATCCTCGACAATCGAAATTCATGTCGCAAAAAGTGTCCTCGTCACTTGACAATGGTTCAAAATGACAAGGTCCGTCGTCAACAGCCTTCTTGCAGATTTAGAGCGTGACGTAAATAGAACTCTCGCTCTTTCAGAAAAAGTGATTGTAGAAATCATCAAAATAATTTTTCAATGATTCAACAGGATTCAATCATGCGGTAAATTTTCACTTGCGCTGGAAATGTTTACCCTCATGCAATTCTTAAGAACTAACGAACAATGCTTTATCATAATACTTCTAAACAGGTTATAAACAGGCATGAAAGATTTCTAGAATGAGACCTTTAATCTTATGTAATTCATCTGGGAATATTTGGAAGAAATTTAATATTTTCCCTTTCAGATTAAAAGTTAAATTACTGTCAACAACTTTATAAAAGGCTGTATTCACTGTCGATCACGTATTCTCGATATAAATAACTATTTCGAAATTAATATGACTATACTTTTATTTACATCTATCATTCATTTTTTTCTTACATATTCTAATGCATATTCATTTTATCCTCTTTTTTCATTATTCATAATTTGAGACAATATTCAAAAATTATTTTTAAATAATCTTGCTAGTGTTTCATGTCTGATATTAAAATTTTCGTTTAAAAAATAAATCAAATGGTTACTTCTACTCAGAAGAACATTATTTATCATGCCGTAATTTTATTATTTTGGATTTATTCCAGTTTTTTCTAATCGCTTTTGAAAAAGTAATTCCCAGCTTAAATAACAATTTTGAATAATGTGTTTCTTTTAATCTTTTTCTACAGGTGTTTGATCTGCATTTTGAAGAGTGCGAATAAATTAGAATCGAAAGCTTTTTTCGTTTGGAATCATTTTTTGAAAGTTAGCCTTTCCAAAGGTATACGCGCTCCTTTATTTTATTTTCAAATAATATTAGAACTCCAACTTTTTTTAAGGCTTAAAAAAACGTAAGAATAATTATTATGCATTAAATTCTAACCTAAAATTCATGTTAGTGCATCACACTTTACAGAAGATGACTCAAGATAGTAATACGAGCAAAATATAGCAGATTACCTTTAAAAGATTTATAAATAAATGATAAAACTTCGTGTATTATTAATTTCCTCCACTCAATGATCATTTTATAAGCTTTTCTTCCATACATTTTTTTTTCTTTTCTTGAATTATTTTTTACAAATTATTTAGAGTAATCCTACTCAATATAGAATGATTCAGAATACCCCAAATGAAATTTCTTTTCCATTTCAAAAAAATGGAGGTCAATCCATTTTCCAGCTTTCCCATTTCCTTGATTTAGATCCTTCGGGAACGCATTCCATTGCATTTCACGTACAAAATCGAAATCGTTTTTCAACGTGACTCTTGAAATGAAACGTTCGAAATCAACGCCAATAAAATCATCTTTTCAGCTTCTCTGTTCCTCGCTAATTGTCTCGTGTTGTCCAATGCTCTATTTTATCGATTGTTAACTAATTTTCTCGAGCCAAGTTCGGTATTGTCTCTAATTTCATTTCACTTGAAAGAGAAATTCCTTTTTTAGGGTTCATGCTCGGATTATCGAAACTTTCAACTGTATCATCACGTACAATTTCTGAGCACTTCAACAAAAAATTCCTTAGAACACAAAATTCAATTACATTGATTCCTGTGTGGAAAACATACCGAGAGCACCGAACAATTCTTTATCTGAATCATCCAATTGTTCATACTATTCTTTAACTATGCTATATATATATATGCAGAAAAAAAATTAGTTTTATATTCAGCTGAAGATTACGTAATATATTTCAAAGAATCAATTCGAAACTCAAAGCGTTTTAATGAAAAGTACTTTCATGCTTTATTTCAAAACATTATTCCAGTTTTGATTGTAAGATTTATAAAATTTAAAATTACCAAACATGTGTTTAAAAAGTTGCATTCAAAATTAGGCATTACTGTAGAAATCTATACCTTTTTCTCTTTATATTCAATAGATTTAAAATAATATAAATAATAATACTTTTTTTATTTACTGGAGATAACATTATTTAATTAAATTTGATGTAATTAACTATTTTATTCCTTTAAAGTGATCAACGTGCTAATTAATTATTTTTTGAATTATAATGTTGAAATATTAATAATATTAATCATTAATCAAAATCGGGCTTGTTTTCAATATAAAAAACAGGTATTCAATAACTTACATTTTTAAGATAGTGATTTCATTAACAGTATGAAACAAACTGACTGAACTAATGAATATGCAATTATTTTAAAACAAAAATAATAAAATTCTTTGGTGAAATATGCTTCTATTTTTTCAAAAAAATACTTAAATTTACATTAATTTAAATATACTTCACATAAAATATTGCTAAAATAAAATTTTTAAAAACTTTAATAAAGCGTTAAACATTATTAACAAAAAAAATAATTAAAAGCATTGATTTGAATGCTAATGAATATATATATTAAAAGTAATTATATTATATTAATATTAATTAAGCTTAAAAACACAAGAAGTTCAACATTCTACCGTTTTGGAAAGATGTCAAACATTATTTCTAACAATCAAAGACCTACTAAACTATACTACAAAACCCAAATTTTTATGATTTCAAAAAAAAATTATCTCTAAATTTTGCAAAAAGTACTGTTGGTACCTTGTACACACTTCCGATATTGTCACCCCTCTCCAACTCTCGCTTCCACGATTTTACTCCTACCGAGTGAACGTGCTCTACCAGTGGTGCTGTCGTACGAAAGTGCCTCATGTTATAAAAAGGGCCACTTTGTCTTAAAATATTTGAATTACGAAATAAAGTGTTGATAATGATTATCTCATCTTGATGATATTTGTTTTGGATTCAAGTTCTCTCATTTTCCTCTCATTTGAACTCTATCGACGTTATTTTAATGCTGGCATTCAGCTGCATTTAGGCCTACCAACCTTATTTAGAAGTACCAACAAAACAACATTTAATATATTTTAAAATCCTTTCTCATGAATATGAATATTCAATATACACTGCTGTGGCTACCGTAAATGCAACACCAAGAAAGACAAGAGATATCACAACAAAATTTATTTTGTAGATAACATGTTGAACAAGTATCAAATTATTAAATATATAGACTTCTGTAAAGTGTGGTTCCTGCCAGAATCAGTAGCCAGAGTAGCCGCCATTGTTAAAGATCACCGCTGCTACATGCCTCGGCATTGATTCAAAGAGACTTTGGAAGTGTTCTTGAGGTACAGCAGACCAAGCAGCTTCCACACGTTGCCAAAGTTGATCTGGTGTGGCAGCTGGGGGTGTAATCTGGGTCAATCGTTGAGCAACCATGGACCACATGTTTTCTATCGGCGAAAGATCCGGAGAGCGAGCCGGCCAGGGAAGCAATTCAATCTGGTGATTGACAAAAAACCTATGGACAATGCGTGCCACGTGCGGTCTCGCATTATCCTATTGAAATATGGCTGTGGCCAAGCCCTGAAGATAAGGAAGGACAACTGGCTCCAACACCCCGGAGATGTAGCGCTGGCTGTTTAAAGTACCGGCGATGCGTAGAGAGTAGAGGAGTGCGAGAGTGATATCCAATACCGCCTCATACCATAATACCCGGTGCAGGACCAGTGTGGCGGTGCATAACGCAGCTGTTCAGTATTCTCTCTCCACGGTGTCTCCATATTCGAATCCGACCATCGTGGTGTTGCAGACAGATGCGAGACTCGTCAGTAAGGACAACTTCATTCCATTCTGTCGCCCACATCCTTCTTTCATCGCACCATTGGCGGTGGAGACGTCTGTGGTTCTGCTTCAAGGGTAGACCAAGCAATGGACGTCTTGCGGACAGACCACTCTGCTGTAAACGGCGTCGAATGGTACGCGCAGACACTGAATGATGCGTTACAGACTCAATGTGCTGTGCTATGGTTCGTGATATGACTGAGCGATCCGTCACTGCCATGCGCACAATTTTCCTGTCCTCACGTGAAGTGGTGCACTGAAGTGGATGCGATCGACCACGTTGGTCTGTCGTACCCTCCTGCATCCAACGGTCACATATCCGCATTACAGTTGTTTGGTTTCGTCCAACACGACTGCCGATTTCCCTGAAAGATAATCCACAATCTCGGTAGGCCACTATCCTTCCTCTGTCGAACTCGGATACTTGATCAAAAGCTGATCGCTGTTCTCTACGAGACATAACTGATCGTTTTTTGAAAAAAACCACAAGAAAAACACAATTGCCGAACTTGAAATCGTTGAAATCTCCACACCTTAAATAGCGCTTTGAGGTGGCGCTACAGGCGCGCGTGAAGTGTGTCTACGCTGAAATTCTAATCATTTGCATGTCTCACCTCCGCTAATGCATGTTGTAAATTTCATGTTATTTGCATGCTTCCTTCAGGGTGTTGCATTTACGGTGGCCAGCAGTGGACTTCACTTAAGACTTATCTCAAATGGTTAATCATTATTAACTCAAAAATTAGCGATTAATTAACATGGCAAAATTATTGCGATATTAATTATTATTTGAAATTCTTTTGTCATACTTATGAATTATTGTAATAAAAGAAAACCATAATAATATTTAGATAATATTTACTGATACAATAAACACAAACAGCCTTTTACACTTTTTATTATAATATATTATATAATTTGCTTTAATGATATACAAATATTGTTCATTCATTTTTATGTGCATGCATATAAAGGGTGATCAAAAGAAAATGCATACACACTTTAAGACTGGGTAATATGTTATATAATGAAATAAATTTCAGATTGCATTGCCTATAAGATTAAGTTGTAACAGTTGGTATTAACAGTTGGCATTAGTGTTTCGAAATGTTCAATAATAGTTCCGAGACAGATAGCGCTAGCGTTTTAATAGGGAAAGTCGGACACCTGAGCAGCGAAAAAGCATTTTGAAATGGTATTTGATGTAAGAGAATATCAGTGAAGTGCAACGACATTGGAGGCAACACTATGGAACGGAACCACCAACACGCTTAAGCATTGCTATACTTCGCGTTAAGTTTGGAACTGATGGAATAATAAAGGATATGCATAAGCGACGATCAGGCCGGCTACGCGCATTAACAAACGAAGAGTTTTCTGTCGGAGATGCATTTACGTGGTCACCACAAAAATCGACATCATAAAGTCCACGTGAAACTGACGTGAGAAGCGCTAGCTTAGGTCCTACCGGTTGATTCAAAAATAGTGTGACCATTTTCAGAGTATCATAATTTTTTTTTTTTTTTGAATAAAGTTATTTACTTGAAATTTTAAGAGTGGCTTTCTTTAACATAGTGCACTAAGTAAATGTTTAGTCAAGCCAAAAGAACCTTCTTGAAAATTTTGAGGGAATTTTTCTAACTTCCTCTTTGATTACTTTTTGAAGCCCTTGAAGTGATCTTACTTAACATCTATTTAAATGTTTTTTCCCATAAAAAATATTCTCAAGGAGAACAGTCGGGGTGATAATAGCTATCTCTCAAAAGGAAGAAAATTTATTTATTTTTGTTTTTTAGCAATTTTATAGTTGATTTTGCATTATGATATGGTGCCGAATCTTGGTGAAAAAAAGACTTCCTTTGAAGGTAAAGACATTTACTTTCTTTGATCATGTGCTTCAAAACTTTTTGCTGATAGTATGTAGCATCAATTTTAGTCATTGGTTCTACACAAAAAAGGGTTTTGTTAATCCTGAGAGGACATTTGCATCCATACCGTAACACCTGATGGCTTACTTACCTTTTCCAAATGAAAAATTTTCACGTGAAATATCTTGTATTTTTCATTTCTCCAGTTGCTGATGACAGATGAAACAGTGCTTTGTCCATAGTTATCCATGTTTTATATCTACCTTTGCGTAACATTAAATACACTGGCCAAGAACTCTTTCTTCGTTTTTCTACGGTATTTGCAGACATTTGACGACAGACTGAATTATTCACCTTTTTATAACCGATTTTCTTTATCTGACGACAAATTGTCGATTGCGATACCTGTAGTTTCTTTGCCAAAGTTCTTTGAAGCAGAGAATTTTCTACAGAGATTATTCTTTTCAATTTCTTTTTTTCTTGTTCATTAAGGATTTCCTTTCGTTCACATTTTTTCCTGGAGCTTTTGATTGCGAACCAAATTTCAT
This sequence comes from Trichonephila inaurata madagascariensis, assembly GCA_019973955.1. Lineage (NCBI taxonomy): Eukaryota > Metazoa > Arthropoda > Arachnida > Araneae > Nephilidae > Trichonephila > Trichonephila inaurata. The sequence goes on along the minus strand of BMAV01025345.1, from coordinate 153,032 downwards.
TTCGCTTCAAAATTTTGATCGTAATACATAAGAAAAAAATCTTTGATTTTTAAATACTTTATTTATAACAGAATTTCAACAAACATGTTTCAAAAGCCTAAAAATTTTGCTCCGGGTTTGAGGATATTTTGGTACTATAACTTACTTCCACCAATAAAAATTGCTAGATTAGTAATTTAAATGTTTCATTTTTAAAATAAAACCATAGAAATTCACCATAAATAATTATATGCTTTTAAAATTGGTCCCACTAATTTTGAATCAACTATTATTTTGAAAAGAGCCCAATGGAAAGTTTACAAACTACAATTGTTACACACACTGAACAAAGATGACAGAAGAACTCAGTTTTGTGAATGCGTAAGTTGAAAATGATATAGTGATTGGGCCTCTTATAATAGGATTACTTCAAGAATGTGCAAGAAATCGTACACACTAGAGGAACTGCGCTATGAAATTCACCCAATTCTCCGAGAGATGTCACCAACAATGAAAGGTTCAAAAATGTTTGGAGGCTCATGGATTACAGTTTATTATAACGTTGTCATTTTTATTTACTGTAATACTTATGATAATATATTCCTTCATAAAAGTGGGTATACATTTTTTTTATCACCCATGTATATATATACACATAAATGCACATATGTGTACATAGATACATATGTATATATATGTGTAAGAAAACTATGAAAGTTTTTAGATCCACTTAACGACTTTGATGTGAAATATCAGGGCTGGAACATCACCAATCCCACATTTCATGCCCTTAACCCCTTGTCTTCCACTGTTGATGCCCTCACGTTGGCGTGGTGACGAAATTTAGAAAGTGGGATACATTTCAGGTGTTATCCTCGTTAGTTGAACAAGGTTTGAAATTATGAAGTCCGTATAGCCCTCCTGTTGCTTTAAATTTAAATGTTAATAAACTATCAAATCAAGTCTACGGTCTATCATGATACTTGATTCTTTTTACTACAAAAATCTTTTACACTTTTCAATTATTAATATTTTCAGCAATGAATCAAAATTTAAGTAATAGAAACTTTTAGATAGTTTCTTGAACCAAATATTTTCCAAGAAATTCAGCTTATTTTAAAAAAAAATGTTTTGTAAAGAATAGTTTTAAAAAATTAATTACTAGATTGTTAGTAAAACGAGTAATTAAGTTATTGTTAATAAACAAAGAGTTTAAATATAAATGGCTGCGATTTCTCAAAATCCCATTCACCAGTCATTTGGGCAAAGAACAACAAGATAATTTTTCAAATACGTATTACTCCAAATATTTTGTTGAAATTTTAACAAAAATTTCTTGAAGGAATAATTAAAAACTAAATCTCTTGATAGAAGATGTCTATTCTGGTTCCTAAATTGCTTTTTTATTTTTTGTAATACAAATCCTTTCTAATCACTGCAAATATTATTAATTAGGTTCACTTTTTCTAATTAAACCTTATTATTCCAAATGTCCCTTTTATGATAGTTTTAATCTAATTACTCAGTTTTTATATATATAAAAGGGAAAGTTAAAACATGAAAACTGAACAAGAACTATGGTTGAAAATAGTTTATAAAAATCTAAAAGATTCATCAACAGTTTCTCATTGAACTACTTTGTGGAACTAAAAGAAACTATCTCCTTAAAAGAATTCTTGGAAGTATCGACCATCGTCTTTTTTCTAATTTTCTTAACTCGTGTCGTTTATTGCCTTCTTATAACGAAAACCTATTGAACGGATGTCCATCTGTTGACTTATTTATTCCATTTTCTTATTAAGCAAATAATTTATGTTTTTTCATTTCTTTTTACCATTTTATACGATTTGTAATCAAAGACTCTCTTAAAATATTTTCCCCTGAAGCTAAAGCTGAAATAAAAATAAAATAAAAATTACCGGAAGGATTAAATATTAATTAAAAAAACCCAGCTGATATTACGATTTGTGACTGAATCAGAAATTAAAATCTTCCATCCAGCTACCAATTGACTTCAATAGAAATCTTAGAATTTAAATTTTTTAAAAATTCTTTGAAAATTAATAGATTCCTAAATAAACAATTTCTTTAAATACATCTGTAAAATAGAACTATAATTTGGATATGCTGTGAATTAAAAAAAAAAAATGTTTTCATCGCTTAACTTAACAATATTTCATTCTCAAATTTAACCATCATTTCTCTACCACCAAATTAAAGTTAATTGGCCTTAAATTAGAACTCTACTCTAATTCAGTCTTAAAATACAGTCCGATGGATAAATTGTGGAATAAAATACCAGAAGCTTCATTTATAAAACTTTTAAAAAAATATCCAAGAATTGTAAATTGTTAAACGGTAATAAAAAAATATTTCTTCAATGCAGAATTCCCAAAATATTTTCTAAATTGTTAATATAGTGATGTAATCAAAAGATTAATTCAATTGTAATTTTTGATTGATTATTTTACCAGCGCCTTTTTTTAAAATCAATGTATTCTCTGTTAATTGAAAAATTTAATAGATGAAAAATAAAGAAGACTAAAAGAATATAATAATTTCACTGTCAAATTACAAAGAAACACTATTGGCGACAGACCTACCTCGTCATTTTCAACCATAGGTAAGTGCTCTTGAGCTTTTAACCCCGTTTCCAGAGACGCAAGGACTTAAGAGTCTCAACATACTACACAATGACTCGACGGAAACAATGCCGATCAAGAGTTCGTGACCATAACTTCTCGGCTAGCACACTCACAATGAGCCATAGAATTATCATTGTCAGGAGAGAAAATATTAGAAGTAAGTTTTTAAAAATGCATAGAAATATATCCATTTTCCGAAGTCAGCAAAAAATTTATAAATACTATATGAAGAAAAATAAAATGATTAGAAATGAATAATATGATAAATAGCACGATGTCATGGATGAAAAAGTATTGAAAAGAAAACGAAATAAAAAGGAAAAGAGAAAAATGAATGGAGCTGAAAACAAAATTTTCACAAGTCATCTCAATAAACTCTCATATAATATTTCAACCACATATTTTTACGCATCATAATCTGTTAATAATTATTTTCAAGTTTATAGTAAAATCTCTAATCCTCTTATTATTAAATGACATCGAAAAAAAAGCAAGAATACTGATACATAACAGGCAAATGAGCAAATTGTACATTGAGATATTATACATTCAGTGAAGGGTTTCTTAAGTAAACAAATCTATTTTTGGACCTCAATCCAGTTCCTTATCACACGATGCTGCCGATATTCAATGCAATCATTCAAGTCTGCATTTTAAGCCCGTTTTAAAGAGAAAAAAATAATTTCCCTACAATTTTTTTAAAAAAAACGGGGAAAATTAACTCATTCACTCACTCATCACGAAATCTTCAAAACTGCAAGATCCACAAACTTGAAATTTGCCAGGTATGTTCCTTTTGTTGAGTAGATATCTGCTCCAAACAGGTTTTGTGAAAAGCGATTTCCAAGGAGGATTGGTGCTGTTTTTGACAAAAAATTCTCACTTGTGCACTCAGAGACATGAAATTTGGCAAATAAGTTTCTTGTATTGGGTGGAGATCGACGGCGGACGAGTTTCGAGTTGGACTACAAAAAGGGTGTTTACGAAGCCTTATAGATTCCCGTTTTTGAACAACTAGACCTACATATTTGGAATTCTACAGGCATGTTTCATTTGTTGAGCAGAGATCTCACTAAAAATGAAGTTAAGACAAATCAGTTTTAAATAGGATGCTACAGGAGAGTAATTGATAAATATACATGTGTTTCAGAAACTCAAGTCCTGTTCTTTTTAAATCAAGAATCAAGGGTGATAAAAATACTTTTCAAAATAAAGAAAATCTATCGATGGGACATAAATATCAATAACCTAAAAAAATAATGTCTAGACGTACAGTGTCCTGAAATACCCTGCAAAGCAATAGCATTTAAAAATCTATATATAATATAAGAACCTAACTTCAGCTAATTTTAATGACGGTATTCAATATCAAAGGAAGATTTTTGAGGTTAATGTGAGCCCAAACCACAAGAAACATTCCTTCTCTTACGATTCTTGCATTGGTCGAAATATTAGTAAAAAAATCTTTCGACAGAAGTAAAAATTTATTCTTTCGAAACACTGCAACCAAAAATTTATTAAATTTCATTTTTAAAAAATTCTAATCCATACTAAAAGAAATCTTCGATACATTTGAATAAAAATACGTTTTGTAAACTGTTTACCGATAGTCTAATACATATGTTTCATTTTTGCTTCCCGTATGTACGAATATTGAATTCCAGTAAACTTTCAAGTTATTTAAATCTGACAAGCTGAGTGTAATTAAAAGTCTTAGCTGATGTTCTTTTTAGAAGAATAAATTACTTTTGTTCCTTAATTAGAGCCACAATGGGCTATTTATTCCAGATTTTAGCCCAAGAAATCTTGAAATAAAAGGAACAGGATGATAAAATAAATCTTTTTATTTAAGAAGGTAACATAGTACAGATTAGAAAATACATTTCAATGGAAATCTCAAAAGCTGAGCTTCAGATAAATATTTAAGTCTTTGATGCTTTAATAGCTACTTTAATACGATTTAATTACCCACTGCAAATGTAAAAAACAGCAAGCAGTTGAATTAGTGAAAAAATTGGTAGTGAAGGAAAGTCGCAGGAACTAAGCCTTTCTTATCCTTATTTAATGAACCTCAATAAAGGAAATAACAGCTAAACATAAAGCCTTTTAAAAATGCTTCACTATAGGATTTTAAGATTTTTCCTATAATCTTTTTTTTTTCTTTTATCTCCTTCGTAAGAATAGTTTCTCTGGAAATGCCTCCTTTCTCAAAAGAAAATTGCGTCCAACTGAATTTTTGCAAATGTATGTTTTGCTGATGCATGTTAAATACGTCGTGCTCTCAAAGTCTACACCCACCTTGATGGGGTCAAAAAATGTGGAAGTCAAATGCATTCTACATTTGACACAAATAAATGTGTTAAGACGACTTCCAAACATAGTCATCTGGGAATATAATGTGAACTTTTTTATTCTTTTTGTTTTGCTTTTAGTTCAATTTACAAAGAATATGTTATTTTCTTGCTGTAGAGAAAAAAAATTATTTACTTAAAATTTAATTATTTCATTATTTTAGTCATAAATTCAATAACATATTAAATTTAACGCAAGATAAGTGTGTAGTATACTCGCGCGCGTTTTATGAGCAATGTTTTTAAAAAGGAACGGTTAAGAGTTCTTATTTGCCAATTGAATAGAACTATTGCTCTCTTTTTTTTCAAAATTCCATAGAGAAATACGAAGAAAAAAAATATTCATTCAAGATTCCTATTGTACTTACTCATAACTAAGAAAAAGTCAGCTATGATAATCTCTAATTAACTATTAATTATAATTTAAAGAGCATTTTCAGCCCAATGGATAGAAGAAAAAGATAATAAAGCCAAACAAAAGCAAGAACACAGTTTGATTGGATAAGATTCAGTGTTTTTTGATAGCAAAAATTCAATGCTTATCTTAATCCATTAAAAAATACAGCAAAATGTCTTCAACAAAACTTGAATTTTTAGAAAAGGATTTCTTCTTTCAATAGTTATCGAACCATTAAACGACTTTATTCAGAGATAGTGAAAAAATATTTTTAACAAAAAATTGCATAGATTATTATCAATACTTTGACATTAAGTTGCAAATTGGAGAATAATAATTTCACAAATTATATCTCAGGTGTATTTTCCTTTTAAATTTGTTTTTCAACTAGGTATTTAAAATTGAAAAAAAGGTATATTTTGAGCCCTTTGAATCGCAAGAATAAGTAATCTGCCACAGGTTTACAGACAGTAATGCATCTGTCTTAGTGTTAAATAAAAGTTTCAAAATGTAATCTTCTCAGAGGTCAACCGATTGCAGGAAAAGCTCGTGTAAATCGAAATGACATCAATTAGGGGAGGTTGGCCAATTGAAACTTCAAAGCGATTTCACATCTTACCGACATTTTCGTTGAAATTTCTGTCGTTTTTAATGGTACATCTGTGGAATAAATAATTTTCCACAGAGAAAATCCTAGAATATCCATCCTTCCATCGAGAAACCCTTTCTCAATGAGAAGTTAATTTATAAATTCCGTATTTTCACATACAATTTTTTTTTTTTTTTTTTTTTTTTTTTTTTTTTGTAAACGCGTTGACAACTCTCTCTCTCTCTTTTTCTTAACTATTCAATGTTTATCGAACGTATGATTAACCAAAGACAAAAATCATTCGATTTCTTGGGAATGTTCTCAGCCTTAGTATATAATTTTGATCTGATATCTATTGCAGTCTGAGATCGTGCGCTACAATAACCACTTCATTCCTATTTTGTGTCAATACATCCATATTGTTTTGTCACTTACATCTGTTGACATTTTAAATTGAAATGGGTTTCAGTCATTTAACATTTCATATTCTTCCTGACTTCTAGGAATTCGGAAGAAAATTTTTTAAATCATTTCTGGACCGTTCTTTGTGTCAAAGGATGAATTCTATGCTATACATTTTTTACAACTTCTGTAACATTAGCGCCGTCTAAATGCAGAAAGCAAACACCCATGCATTACATTTTTTATTTCATAAAAATTTTTAAGGGTGAGAAGTTAAAGAGAAAATAATTGGAGATTTAATTAATAACAGTAACAATACACATGTGCTAGAATAATGGATAAATAATTCTTATAGAATTTGGTTCGCTAGCTGGTGAAAACAATTCTTGACCTTATTAACCGATAAAAATTTATAATATTAATAATTTTTCATTTACGTTTTTTATATTTTTAAATGCGAATTTAAAAACCGTATCTCCTAAAATGTTAACAAATACCAGGAAAAACTCATGCGATAAATTGGCGTCATTTGAAATGCCACTCTTGAACTTAAATAGTCAAGCCATTTAAAGTTACTATTGTTTTTTAAAATTATTTGCATAAGGCGTCTTGAATATTAAAATGTTTGGAAGATTAAACATTCTTTCCAAATTTCAACTTGAAAAAGAAAATAAAAAAATTGGAATCAATTCAAACGTCCTTTCTTGTTTTTATTACATAAGCTTCAACAGATTTTAGGTACATTGTGTATAGGTGTTTTTGTATAGGTGTTTTTATATGGATGGTCGAGTTTGCGAAAGCATCGGAATTAATAAGAAAAAAATGTTAATTACTAAATAATATTACTCTGTAGAGATTTTCATTGAAAAAATATACTTTTTGTAAACATTTTTGCTTACCGTATTAAAATAAAAATAGTGATGTGCTTTTATAACTAACCGAAAAGAAAAACTGTAATTAGTTCAATTATTTCGAAATTTCAAAATTACACGCATCTAACATAGTTAAAATTTTAAAAATTTAAATACAACTCCAATATAACCAAATTAGTATTTTATTGAAACAGGTACTAAGACATTTTTCTTTGCTAATCCGAAAACAGTTCCGAAATTTTTAGAAAAAGAAAGAAAATATGCTTCGAATCATTAAGCATGAGGAATATTTTAAAGCTGAATTCTTTAACATTTTAATCAGAAGATAAACTCGGTAAACAATTTTCGAAAATACAACTTAATAAACTGATAAAATACGATTTATAATCGCCTCTATGAAAAAAATCAGACAAATGAAATTATTTAAACTTTTATTTTAAATATGATCAATATTTTTGTCCAATATTTTAAGCTTAAGAACTAATACAAATAACTTCATAGAGAAGTACAGTTTCTTTTCTTTTTCTTTAAATAGATAGAAAATTTGACATTACATCAACATGATATATTTATTAATTCTTAGAAATTGAAAGAAAAAGAATCGATCTCTTTTGTTAGATTTGAGATAAAAAGTTGGATGACTCCCATCGTCACCACCCAAATAAATGGGCTTAAATTTTAGGATTCGACCTCTAAAAAAATGGAGATTTCTTTTCTTACAACACTCATGCAAAAGATGGTAAAACTCTTAAGAAGCCAACATCTGTTCTTTTATTTCATAAGCCGATAACTCCCTTCTCGTTATCCTTATTTATGGGAGAATCAAAGAAAAGTAACATTTTCTTGTACAATCGTTACTTTTGACAAAGAAAAAATAAATTGTGTGTGTCGGCTCCGACGTACGACTGGAGCTTACTCCTTGAATATGATTGTCTAGGCAAAGAGGGGAAATCAACCCATCTCATATATTTTCTTTATTCTATTCAAATTTTTCATATGGATTCGGTAAAATAATATATATCTATGTTACATAAATATATGTTACTCATAGTACATAAGTACATTGTTAAGAAGGTTTATTTAATTCACTATTAATATCACTTTGATTATTAATTCCTTTAGCCATTATTAATCCCTTTGACAAAAGGGTAACTAATGTACGATACGTGAACATGGGTAGATTTAGAAATCGTGAAAACATCGGAATCCCAATCTAAATTAAGCTCTGATTTGAATTGTCTTCATCTTTATCGAAATCGCCACCCAGTATGTACATCGAACATTTGGATTGAAGGAAATCGTTACTTCCCAAATTTATAATCAACTTCTAAGGCATCGCTTGGCTTTCGACCCGAATCACGCTAAAAAACTAGTAAACGTATGCGATTTTTTTTCTGTTTTTAAAATATACTTTCCAAATTTCCCAAATAGATAACAAATAACGGAATTTTTAAACAAAAAAAGGCAAGAAAAAAAGTTGCATAAATGATTTTTTTTGTAAAAAGGGTATAAGACGAAAAACACAAAAACTTTTTTTTAATCCGTAATTTTTAAGCAATTCTTTAAATCTTTTAACAAAACACAGATAACAACATTTGACACTTGGGTAAAAAGTTTCGCATAATTATTTTTATAAATAACGAAGTTATTAAATGTTTAGTTAGAATTTTAACATTTTTTGAAAAATCGAATGAAAAGAAATCGGCATTTTATATTTTAAATCATTGATTCTAAAAGAACCAAGTATGAACTTTATTAGTACGGAATTTCGATACATTACAATAGTAAGAAATCCGTACAGAACGATTGAAAAACCCTTTTCATAAAAACGCATCAATATTGACTCATTTTAGAAAAAAATCATAATAAATGCACAATTTCGTTATTTTGTAAGAAAATTTATTCCGTATCGTGGCAAAATAAGTGGTCTTTCCGATTCAGTAATTATTTTTGTCTGATTTCGGTAAGAAAAGAATTATTACAATTTTAAAAACGAAGAAAAAGTAGAAACTCTTCTTTCTTAGGACAGAGATTTAGCGCAGGCGCAAAAACGCGCGTAATGCATTTTTATTAACGCTTTTTTTTAACTTCACTCCTCATAATATTTTCACACCGGGGGCTTTATATGAAAATCGATTCTTAAGAAGTAAACTCCAAAAAAAAAAGGAATAAACCAAAGGTTGTTTTTTAAATCTTCATAATGACACAATTGGGGATAAATATTGCAAAAAAGAGAAAACCTCGTGCAAGATGTAATTTTTTGACACCTTTATCCTTTATTTTTTTGAAAAAAAAACGGATTTTAATTCTTTTGATTTGGTTGTGTGTGTGTGTGTTTTACACAATATATAATTATTTTAAGAAGGTTTCGTAGTTTTCTGACAGTTAATTTGACAAAAAAAATTTCTTCTGCTATTAATATCTAAAATTCGGTTAATCCGTAGAATAAATTGCATGTATATTGCATTTACAGGTTTATTAGATATTTTGTAACGTCCCACAGTAAAGCAACAGGACAGCTATTGGGGATGGACACCATAATTTGGAGCCATGGTCAAGTGACGAGGACACCACTTAAATTAGCACCTCACTTACTGAACTTTCACGCCACGCCAATTTAAAGATTTTGAGCTACAACAGATTTAACATACATCAGCCCCTCTACATAGAGGTCTTTAGTGGCATCGGGACTCAAATCCATGAGTCAGCAGTAATAACATGAAATACAAATTCACAACCATGAAAAACTCAGCCCCGTTTTAAAAACTGGTACTCAGTTGTAATGGATGGGCGGTCCCATACATTAGTGTACGAAGGAAGGACGATTAGCCATAGTCAAAAAAAACTCAATTTATCAACAATTCTCAACAACGTAAAAAAATTCACCAACCCAAGTTAAGAAATGTACCTTAGATAAATATGGGAGCAACAGCGAGGTAGATGAGATAATTGAATATTTAATCATAAATCGGTTCACTTACTCTTAGCACGTCCTGGCAATACACCTTCTAAATATTTGAAGGTAAGTTCTAAGTTAATCTAATTCAAGCCGACACTAATCCAATTTAACAACTAATTGACCAAATCGTCAATCTTAATTATTAATCAAATAATCTATGAAGTGCCCTCGAATAGCTTTACGTTAATCACTAACTGATATCCTTTTAGCTTCTAACCTTCGAACTTGAAAGTTAATCTTTAAATACAAGCCTTGATTTGAATAATTCGCATCTTCTTCGGAGGAAAGTTTATGATTAAATATTATTTAACTAACAATTATTCCCCAAGAGGATTAGTAGGTAGTACGCGAATAGACCCTTTACGATCCCCTCCGGTGAAGAAATGTGAGGATCTCAACGACCCGATAAAAATTGCGTTTATCAATTTTAGAACTGATTCAAGAATTGCCAAAAAAATTTTAAAGTAATTCTACTTCCTGATCTGATTCGCACACACGACAGCATGCAAAAAACAACTAATCTACATTCATATTTAAATTTTAATCGGTGCATTTCCCTTACATCACACAAAACAGTACACCCCATTCTCTCTAGGACCAGAGGAAAAATCCCTATCCGTGCACTAAACAAATACTTAATAGCTAACAACTGCTTGATTTTACATTACATCCATCATCTCATTTAGGTATCTCAGGGCCTGTTACTCTGAAATGATCACATAATAATTTGCATTGAACATTAATAATAACATTGAATATCGTTAATCATCAATATATATACAAGTCGTCTAACGGGCATGGAACTCCTTACGTTTCCCAGTGCTTTGGAGGGTAAGGTCTTGTTGCAATAAGTCCTGCCAGAACTTCTTGAAGCAGTATAAGTTCCTTCCTTCGTTGCGCTGCTCCATATTGTAACAGCATGACCTCCCCATTACAGAATTCACGTCCACCGACACCTCAACATAACCTTTGAAAAGCGGTAGATAGGTCGTATTTAATTGGCTTGCCAGATCACCGAACCCATTATGTATGGACTTTTTCTGGGGTCACATTAAGAGTTGGGGGTATGAAACGTCACTTGAAATCATCATCACTCGAATATCTGCAGCTGTTGACATGACATTCAGGAATCTTCCAGAATGTAAGGAATTCTATGCAAAGCCGCTGTCACACCTTCCAGAGCACTTTGTGTTGTAATTTTGAACACTTGTTGCAGTACAACCTTTCAATAGAATGCTTTCTGTCCCATTAATGTATTGCCATTTCTGTTCTCTTTCTGTGCTCCTTTGCACCATAGCACAAATATGGTATTTGTGACCCTTCATTTCTATGGGATTCCGAGTCGCCACTGTACCTCCTACATACCCTGCAAGTTTATCGATCTGGTATATATATATATATATATATATATATATAGTAAAGTCAAAAAGTAATCATTCAACAGTTAAAATACACACGCGCGACGCGCAACATTCATCGATGTTGGAAAGTATGAAACAGCAGCTGCAGAATATAACAAAAAAAAAAAACAAAAAACTGGTTAAAAGGAGGTATGGTCCCCTCTTTCAGATACCGGAATTAAATCCGGTATCTGAAAGAGGGGACCATACTTCCTTTTAACCAATTTTTTATGAGTTCCTTTGGCCATTAATCCCACTCATTCGGTAACTTTGTTTTCAGGCTTTGGATGGTTCTCGGAAATGGGTTGCGAGTTGTAATTTAACTGTTGGGTGGTTATTTTTTTTACATTTTATCAACCCTATGTACGTGCTAAATTTCACTAAAATCTGTCCAGTAGTTTTAGATATATAATCGACCCAATCTCAAAATTCTCCTAATTTTGTCACCAGTGTGTAGTTATTTATGTATTAATTCCCGTTAATTCCATTTTTAAAAAACCGAAAGCTGGGGACCAGCGTTGCCTGAACTCAAGAGAAATTAGAAGTGAATAAACCACGAAAAGGGCGAGAAGGAAAAGCAATAATGGAACTTGGAATACTTGTAATTTAAAATTAAATATGGAGACGAAAACCGATAACAAAGTTAAAAAGGACAAAGATCCCGTAGAATTGAACAAAACATTTACTGTGGAAAAGAAAACAGCTAAAAAAAACTACTAGAATACAAAATAATGTACGTTTTGAAGATATCCAAACTTATATAGACAATTATAATTTGAAAAGTCCAGTCGACAATTTTCTAAAGAACTTTAAAACTAGATGTGACTCTTTGGAAGTAACAGGGAAACAAAAAAAAATATCTTTTTAACCCTTTAGCGAGCAGTGGCTAATATGTCTAGCCATATATCAAAAAAATTTTCTCCAAGCGAGTGTTGGATATTTAGTCTATCCATATACGTTAATTGAAGCTAAAACGCATAAAAAGTAATGCAAATGGCAGCACGATACCTTTTTTTGTATTTCATGTCCTCTGATGGGTAGTTAAAAACAGTTTTTCTCGGTGTCAACCTACAAATTGCATTTTAATTACTATAAATGAAATTTATGATCTTTGAAAAAAATTTCGACATGCCTTAAGTATACTTTTCTCTCATCTGAATAAATTAAGCAAATTTGTAATTAAAAAAAAAGGTTTTATTTAGGTTTTTGGAAAGCATTTATATATGGATAGAGGCTCTATCCACTGCCCACATAGAACAGAAAAATGACCTAGAAATTTTCGCTTTTCCTCCACTCGAGAGAGAGCGCTTAGAATCATGTAAGAATGTTGGGGGTCGGAAATATAAACAAACTTTGTTTAGAATACGTGGTACAAGATTCTCGGGTTCGAAAATCTTTCATTACAGCTTTTATGATTGGAGAAAACGTTTGCATATTGAAAGTTTCACAGTAAATAGCTCATCAAATTTGTGAAATAACTAATTTAAATTCTCAGAAATATTACTTTATTTTTAACTTTTTATACTAAAATTAAATAAAATATAAAATGTGGATATATACCGATTTCAATGTATATTCTAAGTATTCTGTATATATTCTAAGTATCTCTATATATTTTAAGTAAGTATGTGACATCGCCATCTGTCGATAGCGATGTCTTGGGGCGTAAGTTAGAGGTGTGGGATTATCGGAAGGATGAGACATTCTATAATTCTTAATATGACTTTTATTAAGAATTTAACTTAAATTACTTATATAACGAACAAACTTATATTAAGTGAGAATAAATCAAAGTACGGCCGTTTAACTAAGTCAGATCGCGCAATTAGATCACTTATCAATATAACTAATTAGATCCTCCTAATCTCAATTCAATAATTTACTAGCGTTCAGAATATAATCCTCCTACCTTGTTTGAAGGCTCAACGATACTGATACTTTCGGGTAGACTGATGTACTCGTGTGCAATAGTTGCTCCTTGTATATATTAGCGAGGGTGGGCGTCTCCGTGATTTTTCTGAGTAGGCCGTCTAAACACACTTCCAACTGTTCCACACTAAGCTTTCTCTAAGATTGCCATCCTTTCTCACTAAACTTTCTATCCTTTTAAAGGTTATCTTATTTGCATTGTTGCTTCGTTTTTCCTCTTGGAATTGGGTTGGAAAAGTTTTGCCATTAATCGTGGCCGTCAAAGAACGTAGGAGTTATGTTAGAAGAAGAACGCGAGAGATGTCACAATCCCCTCCAAGAAGAAAAACGTGATTTATTTAAGGGTTCTCAACGCCCTTAATAAATTACGTGCCTAAATTTTTATTTCTGAATCTCCTCGCTTTCTAAGTTTAATTTAAATTTTAACCTTGAATCCTCATTTTAACTTCTATAATTTCCAATATTTAACTTAACTGTAATTTTCATTATTCATCTTAGAATTAAATTTAATATTCAACTTAAATTTAAATTTAAACTCGTGACAGACACACAATAAATTTTACTCCATTAACTAGGCCAACATTAACAATTTTGTTGTTTAATAATGGTATATTCTCACTTTTTACATATGTAAACTCTATATTTAACGCTACTTAAATATTAAAACACTTAAATATTCTACGTGCATTTTTCCTGGGTGCGCAGACCCAAACTCTGCGTCAGGACAAATATTTATTTGTGAGCTGGGAGACCGGCTCCACTGCTCCGAGTTGAGGCTACATATCAGCAATGGAACAATACTTTCAGGGTCTGTCACCCTGAAATAAAAACTCTCTAAGTTACTTTGTCAAATCTATATTTACATAATACCAATAAGTTTCACAATTTTTATGCATTATATATCATTTGTAAATCACAATAAACTTTCATTTCCATCCCGCATCTGGTTCCATAAAACTCCCAATGAGCTGCTCAGCGCTGTTAATATTATTGTTAGTGCCCTGACTACGCCGCGTTTCCCTGAACCAGATGCATCTTAATACGGAACAATACAACAACATATATATACATACATATTATACAATTACAAACATTTTTCAATAAACCATTAAAACAAATAACCAAAGGAATTGTCGCATCTCACGAAGTCATACATCGAAGTAAACAAATGCATAATTACAGTTGTTTTCTCCAATACTAAAGAGAAAAATTTTTACAAGTCAAAAGTTCAAAAAAAAATATACACTCATTGTAGTGTCAACTTTTGCTTGGATTATAACTTTTAAACACCGCCCGAGACTTCCTTCTTTGCAATAATTCTTCTGACCACTTGTTGGAAAGATCATAAAAAAATGAAACAATACAACCTGATTTTTATATTTAGTCCCCAAACATGACTTGTAATGACGAGGTGCTACCACTGTTCTTTCCTCTTCTCATTCCTTGGCTGCACTGGAATTCTTTATGTTGCCTGCTGTAGGGCTTGTAGTCTCCTTGTCGGCTTTTCCTTGCTTGCCTTGTTGCTTCCTTGGCCGGTCGGGACTCTGATCGTTTCTTTGGAGTGGACGCAGGTTGTATCTCGGTCCATCTTGAACTCCAGTTGTCTCCGTCTTGTTCTTCTTCCACAACTTATATAAATAGTACTGGATGACAATGGTCTTTTGTTATTATTGAGTCCATTTCTCTGCCACTTTCTCTGTGGTCCACTTGCCCCCGATCCATACGACCTTTTAATTCCTTTATCTAGCCGTTCTCTTTTATTTCTAGTTTCATTTGTAAATGAGCTAGGAAGCGATCTGACAAGTGATCTGCGCTTATCGGCCCTATCCGTGTTTGTCTTAGATTGTTTTGACTGGAGATTTATCCCTTTTTCCTCCAACTCACGTTTCACCGCAGATCTTTTTTTCCCATAGTGTGATTCATTTGAATTTTGATGTACATTTTCCGAACTACTCGTTTCCTGACGTGAACTAATACTATCTGGGCGACCTGTTCCTAACTCGACCTCGTCACATTTCCTATGACGATATATTCTTATTTGAGCAACGTTAACAGTTAATCTTTTTCCTGACTTCCATACTACAATATTATTATTATTTCTTACTTCTAATACTCTATAGGGACCTTCAAATTTTTGTTTAAATTTTGAACAGATTTTATTAGCTGCTGAACTTAAAGGGTGTGTCTCTAATAAGACCCAATTATTTATCTTTTAATTTGTATATCCCGTCTTCGTCTATTATAATATCTTTCCCACCTTTCCTGCTTAGTTTTCGTACTTAGTCTGGCTTCATGAAAGACTTTTTCCATGTCTCTTACTGTGAATTCCGATCCGTCTGAAATCATTACTAATTTTTGAAATGGGGTAATCAATTTTCGACCCAAAAATAATTCCGCAGGGGTTTTTCCCGTTGTTTCATTCACTGACGTACGAATAGCGTAAGCAAACTCACGTAAGAATTGGTCCCAAGTATCGTGTTCATCATTAACATAATTTGCAATCATTTGCACTATATCTCGATTAACTCGTTCAGTCCTATTTGCTTGTGGCCTATATGCAACAGTCTTCACATGCCTTATGCCTAATCTTTCACTTAAATGTTCAAAAATTTCGGATATAAATTGGGGACCGTTATCACTTATTAATTTTATTGGAGCTCCAAAACGCGATATAAAATTATCAAAAAAAATATTCTTAATATTCAGAAATAAATCATAAAAAATGAATGCTTTGGAAAGAAATGTGAAAGAGTTCTAATAATTAAATAAAATACAATCATATTTCTGGTTGACAGCAATCAGTATTAATTAGAAAAGCCCAATTGAAACACGTCAAGAAAAGCGTTTTCTTTGCAAATTTTATGAAGATGTGACTCCTTCTAAGCGTTCAAAGCCCGAGGGAATGAATAAAAAACATGTTTTGAAGAACAAAATCCTAAATTATGAGAGAGCGAAAGAAAAATGGAATTCGGATTTTAAAAAAAAAAAAAAAAACGTCCCCGAGAAATAATAAATCAGACTCCATTGGGAGATTGGGGGAATTTTATTTTTATCTTTTTGATCCTTCTTCATACTGGGGGAACTTTTTATACTAACAACTTGCTTTGTTCAAAAACTGGATTATGGAAGCTTACTTTTTGAAAGAAAGTTCACTTCTTCAGTATGTAATCTATTCCGCTTACTCATTTCTTTTATGTCTATAATCCTTTTCTTATACGTAATTAAAATAATTTTATTGAAATGGATAATTTCTAGTCATTGAAAGAAAGAATGTTTCGTTACGGAAGCTTTTCTAATTTCAAATGTCAAATTTCGTAATGTAGAACCCAAAAAGTATTTTTTATTATAAAAAAATTTTTTGTTTTTTATGAATTATGAACGCTGAAAGAACATTATGAAATCGTTTTGTTTTAATTTTATGGAGTTAAAAATATTTGTATTGTTTGATTTTTGATAATGGACTTGTAGAATCTATTTTCTTACATCCTTTATTTATCGTGGTGCTGCGGTAGTTAAAAAAAAACATCGGTCAAAAGATAAACACACATAGTATTACGTTATTCCACTAAGTGGAAAAAAACAATCCGTACGGCACATCGCAATTTTAAAAAAAATAAGATATGATAAAATGACGAACTTCCTTTTCGTTTTACTTACTCGTTTCGGCAAGTCAACACACCACTTGGCGCAATTTGAATCTTTTCCCGAACGCTAATTAAGAATGTGGATTTCCATATTAAGAGAGAAAAAAATAACTCTTAACTATTTTGAAACAGATCACACAATACAAGTGATAACATCCTTAACATCTCAGTTTTCATGGTGTTATGTGATCAAATTTCAAAAATTAATAAGGCATTTGAAACATAATAAAAGTATCTACTAGAATTCTTTTCCAAATAGGATGTGGCTATTGCTTAATATTTTGTTTTTTCAGAGTTATTATATGATTCTATTTACATTTTGCAAAAATTCACATAATGATTTTGAAATGCGTTTAACACGAAAAAAGGTAAAATATCGATTGACACGAAATAATGCAATGGTCCTAACAAATTATTATGTATTTTAATGCAGTTTTTTTCTCTTAACACGAAACGAGAAAATTGCTTAGCGCACGAAAAGATTTCTCTTCTAGAAATGAACAGAATACCAGCCGGATTGAACTGTCCTATTGAATTATCAAAAGAATTCATTGCAATTAATGATGATAATGTGTTTATAGTCCCAACTATGATAGGTAAAGACATTTTTGAGTTTTTTTTATGTACCCCTTTTTAAAAAAAAATTTTTGGAGACAGTTACAGTAAAAATAATTGATGTTTTATATTTCCATTATATTATTAAGCTGATTCTGTAAGTAAAAAGTCAGCATATGTTCTAATGCATATGACGAGCAGAAAATGGAATTCAAGACTGAAACATATCCCTTCCATACCATAGGCCAAGACTATAACCACTTAACTACTGAAAGCGCGTTCCATCTACAGGAACATCAAAGACACTGAGGAGTATAAAGCAGAATACTTGAAACACTTCATTTCAATTGAGTTTTTTCTTTTAGAGAACACACATGGACGGTTTTACAATACTTCAGACAAGCGGCTTTTCGTTTAGACAGAATGTTCATTTAGCGTTCATTGCAATTGCAAATTCCCCAAAAAGTGTGATTTTGCTCGGAGGGATATGTTGGTCATATAGTTTGTCCGTATCATTTTACACGCCAACATTAATGTAATTGGACAGATGTTCATTACATCAAAACTCTAAGGAAAAAAAATTACAAAAGCACTCTTCCTCCTCGATAAGTTATTAAAGAATACGTATTTTTTCAAACATTCATATTATAAAAATTCAAAGCTTTAATTTACAAAAAGAATTCGTTTACTTTCTTTAAAATTTTTAATGGATGTGTATAGTGTTACTTAACACTTAAGTTAAAGTGTTCAACAATCGAACACAAGATAATGGTTTGAGTACGAAAAAATGGCCTTTAGTTAAAATAGAAAGTGTGATACAAAATTTAACTTTTTTTATTTCGTAGGAAAGATATTTAATTGTCACGTTTTGTTTATTTTAGTTGGGTTTGGTTGTACTATACTGTTCGAATTAATTGGGACAAATGGAAAAAAGTGATTTTTTCTAAAACCTTAGTTTTTATCATTACATACCTTAAATAGACTGAAAAATCTGTATATTAGTACGAAGTATGTTTTCCTTTAGCAGAAATGACCTTTTCAACCCGTCTTGGCATTGATTCCACCAGAGTATGTTTTGGATTTCATCATCTTAGAAACACTCTAGTATAGACCTTTTTATCAATTGTTCTATTGATTCATCTTAGTGAAACGATTCTTGAGAATATGCCATTCATTTTGAATAGTATTTAAGTCTGGGGAATTCTCAAGCTCTAATCAAGCACTTTTATTTTATTTTCCCCTTAAAAGTATGGACCAATTTCAAATTGTGATAAGTATATCCCAGTCATGTTGAAATGTTCCATCAAATGTTTCCATGAATGGAACAATCCTACTACATAATATTTCTATATATTTTATAGAATTCATTATGTATTTAAGAAGATTTAAGCTTCCAGGGCCACATTTGCTGTGAAAAAAACTCCAAACATCTCTTTAGAATTGTGTTTTAAATCTGTTGGATATGATCTGGTAACAAAGTTTTCGCTTCACTTCGTCTAACTACACTTGATTTGTGACCCTGCACAAATAAATGTTTCATCGCTCAAAATCACCTTCTTCCAGTTGTCAACAGTCCATGATCAGTATTTTTTTGGCCCATGCTAAACGTTTTTTCATCATTTTCTGAGTTAAAAATAGTTTTTTTCCTCAGTCTTGTTGCCTTAAGACTACCTTCCAGAAGCCTTTTCCGTGCACAGTTGGGGTACTCACTTCAACACCATTATCCAATAAATCTCTTGAAAGGTCTATGCTTGTCTTTCTTGGATTTATTTTGCTACTTTTTATTAAAATTTTATCAATTCTTGGAGTAGTTTTCCACTTGCACCCACATTTTTCTTTTCTTTCTGGAGACGATGATCCAGACACTTAATTCTATCACACCAACTACCATAGTTATATCTCTCACAGTCATAGAAGTGTGTTCATTGAGAGCTATTTATTTTAGAATGGTTCCTCGGAGTAATATCCATTTTGAACAAGTAAAAGTAACACGTCTAATACAGAACTCAAAATTGAAATTAACAGCTGCCCCACTGAAAGACTCACGATTGAGCTCCTGGTACATTAAAATGAATAAATTATAGTCAAAGTCGATCTGTCACACTATCTAAAGGCAGATATAATGGTTTGAGGTAGTTCAAGTTAGTAATCACATACCAACTCAAACAAGAAAAACATGTTTGTCCCAATAAATTCGAAAAGTATAGTATTTCTCAAATATGACGGACCAGTAACGCATTGCTTCTTTTTTTTTTCCCCCTTCCTTTTTATTCAGTCACACTACATATATAGGCTATTTACAAAGCACAGCAAAAATTAAGTTATTTTACTATCAATTTCAAACTTCAAGGTATGAAAGTTCTAATATTGCTCACGTCTAACTTATTCCAGAGAAAGCTCTCGTCTGCTGGTACTGCGCGGCAGAGAAGAATATTTGCGATGCGCCAACACATTTAATTCACAAAGGATATTTTAAAATATTTTACCTGTTTCCAAAAGCTGCGAATATAGTAAGTATATCCATTTATTTTTAATTATTAAGAAACAAGTATAGAACAAACTTGTTCTATTCAATAAAAGCTATCGTGATACAAGAAAGTTTAGCATCGAAATCTCTTTCATAAAATAATTCTCTTTTATGATTGAAAGAAGAGACGAGTATTATGGAATATCTCTCTCATTTACATTTCTAAAAATTACTTAACTCTGATTTTTGGAAAAAAAAATTTAAAAAAAAAAAAAAAAATCTTCAAATTCATCATGGATATATACTATAAACGATTTTAAGGAACTATCCCTTGTCAAAAGAAATAATATTTATTTTGTTGCTATAAAAAAAAAGTTGTTTTAAAGAAAAAGGATAAATGATAGGTTGTTTAAACCATTGGAAAACAAATAAAAACTTCATAAAAAGAGTTATTTTTGGCTATAAAAGACATATTTAAAAATACGTGAAAGTCATTTCTGTTTTGTGAGTCTATTTACAAAAAAAAAAGTCCCAAATATAATCCTTCTCTTCTCCAGTGTGAACCCGCAAAAAACAGTTGAAGCATTGAATCCAAATCGTTGGGAGAATTTGTCGTTAGAGAAGACGTCTTTGTTTTCTCAATCTTTAGGTGATGTATGAAGTCTATTACAAATGAATGGAACGATTCATTGCTATACATCAGGTATTATGGTATTTTATTATACCCGACACGTCAGCTTGGAAAATGAACCTTTCAACTGAAGAACAAAATATTGTCAGCTAAAAAACGACCACAGTATTACACAAAAACTACTCTTCTTTATTCATTACGCCTAACTTTAATGTCCAAGTATTCTAGTAGGTTAAAATATTTAAAAGCTCTCTTGAAACTTTTGAAATCGCCAAACCCACTGTAGCAAGAGATATGGAAACCACAAGTATCTCAATGCGATGCATCATGAGAGTCTTTCGTTAGTAGTTCAAGGTTTTTCCAAAGCATTAACAGCAGAGCCAAAACCTTGGTATTCCATATTACCCGACTATTCCGTAATACTCTCGACTCCTATCTACTTATTTAATTTTTAGTTTAAAATTATTAATTCTCGTAGGAAATTTAATTATTTAGATTTAGAGTTATTATATGGTTATCATTTGGATTTTTAAATGGAAGAACATGCATTCTTACTAACTGAAGCAAAGCGTATATAAATAGAAGGGACATGCGCAATAATTAATATTCGCTCATTAATGGCATAATTCTGTTTTGAATTTTAAAAAACCAGTTGAAGCACACATTACAAAGATTTAATCCCCAAACAGGATAAGATTTTGTGAAATCCTAAAAATTGTTTAAAGTAGAGAATTTTTTAAAAGAATTATGAAACCATCCTCTTCAGTATAACAAATTTTTCCATATTTTATAAATTTTACTCAACTTAGTACTTGAGTAAGAGAGTACTGTTCACACACATCCCCTTAATATACCAATTGTGAGGAAAAAATAAATACAAAATTAATCAAAACTTATTTTTCCTTAGACTACTTTAAGTTGATAAACAAAGGATTTAAAAATTCGATTCACGAAGCTAAAGAAGGACTCGCAACTAACAAAATGAATAAAAAATATGCCATTTTTCACATAAATTTAAATAAAAAATAAATCGTTGCATTGCTTCTATTTTATTCAGTTTTTTTTTTTTTTTCTTTGTGTTTTACACAAGCCATTCTCGCTTTTCTACAGAGGGTTTTAAAATATTAAATTCCTATATCTTAAAAGGAGACAAAAGAAAATTACTAACAGTAGATCAACTATTATCCATATTATACTCATGGAGTGAATATATTCACTAGATTTAGAATTCATTCAGTAATAAGAAAAATAATTCCTCAAATTGCTTAGTATTAACTGGATTGAGACAAAGAGAGCTCTCCAAATCAAAAATAAATGTTTTTAGTCTATATTCCATTAGAGGCGAATAATTTTTTACTTTACTTTTTATAGACTGGAGTAAAGCTTTAATATTTTCTCTGATAAAAAGAAAAATGAAGTTCCTGCAATTCTCTTTTCCATCGGATGATTCTAGAATTAATTGGTTTTGTTTTCATCAACTAATATCTTTACTTCAATAAGATTTGTTCATTCTTCTTAGTCAAAAAAAGATATATTTTTGATGTGATATTTTTTTATCCTACTTGAGTACTCAAAAAATTCGAATTATATTCATTTACGAGATTTACGAGTATTTTAGAATATTTTCTTTACGAATTTTGTAAAAATGTTCATATAGAGAAACAAAAACAATGTGCTCTTGTAAATTTTAACGCAATAATTTTGTTATTATTGTTATATTTTTTATTTGTCTTCCATGTACACACATTGACTTCTAAATAATGGTGTAGAATCTGTGAGGAGGGAAAATAGGATGAACAGGAATTTAAAATGAAAACTTTCAAACTTAATTTCATAACTTTTAGAACAACAGGAGTAATTTCATAACTATTTTCAAGCAAAATCAATTTTTAAAAGTATTTAATGTAGCAAATGTAATTAGTAGTAGTAAATTATTTATATTTATTCATTACAGTCTCATATGTCATCCTTAACTTCCAAGTAAACTAAAAAGGGTACTTAACAGTTCTGGACATAAGTGGTAAAGCCACTTGGCGTTCGTGTTCTCTCAGCCTAACATGTCTCGATTGCTAGCTGAATAAAACAGTTTTTATATAAAAAAGCTTAGTGTCGACTTGAAACATGTCATATATATATATATATATATAATAAAGCTATTAAAGCACAAATTTCTAAAGATATTAATAGCTTCATTATAAAAATAGCAATTAAATACAACTTTCCTTTCGAAGCTTTTAATGAGTTTAAATCCAAAGCTTTATGTGTGTGTGTGTGTGAATTACTTAATCTTAACTATAAAACCGATAAAAATATTACTTACAAAGATATAAAACACCAAATTTCAGTTCTTCAAAAAGATTTCATTATTGTATATGTGGATAAAATTCCGGGCAACTATGCAATCAGATTTTTTTTTAATAAACTTTTCGATTATTTATAATATTTTTGGATCGAATTAAAAAAGTCACAAATAGTTTGATAAGAGATTATGTCTAAGACTGGTTAAAATAGTTTTTATGATATGTATACCGATAAATATATATATATCTTTAGTATATATCTTAGATACGTAGTTTAAGATTTATATATCAATTGAAAACATTCTTCAGAATTTAAACATATTTACGGGGAAAGAAAAACAATCATTTGAATCATTCTGTTGCGATATATATTTAAAAAGGGAGCGAGAAAATTTCAATGTATTTTTAGAAGAAATCTCCTTTTTTATCCTCAACAAAAGAAAATTCTCAACATACCTATTGGGTCAACTGATGGTGATGGTAACACATTCCTCACTTTCTTAATCAACTTCCAACACTAGCTTGAACCCATTGATTCAGTTCCTGGTAGACTGAAGTACGCGAATCCTATCAACGCATCTTGTAGTTGGTCAGTCACTTGTGACGTCATGACTCGCCCAACACAGCGTTGACTCTTTTAGGATAAGAGAAAAAATATGAGACACAAGTGCTACATCTCAGATTTCGGCGCAGCAGAAAAAAACCGCTAAGTATAGATCGCGTTCTAGCTTTAAAAAAAAAAGCATTCTCTAAGCTCGTATTCCAGGAAAGCTCTCCATTGGATTTCTCGAAAGAACAGATGCAAAAAATCGGAGCCGATCGAGGTATCCAACAAAGAAAATAATACTCAAGACATTTTCTACCTTCAGATATATATATATATTTAGTGCCACCCTTCGCATTATCCTCAGCTATTTAATCGCAAAACAAAACCAAAAAAATGTGTGGCGAAAGGGGTTAGGGTTAAAAACAGTTCGGGAGAATTGTTGACAAACCAGAGTAACTTTTTTCATGACAAATCGAAGAATCGCGTCCCTGAAGCAAAGTATTGTTTCCTCTCAAAAAGGAAGGAATTCGTTTTCTGATCAAGTATTATACGCAGTTAACCCTTTTAGCATAAATTTTATATACAGCCCATTTTTTTCATAAGAATGAATAAATATTTAGTTAACAAAAACAATTTATTGATGATTTTAATCGGGCGCTTTTTGTTATATTTTTGTTTCGAACAGGTTACGTTTTATGTGATTATGTTTCCCTTTGAATCTTACACACAAGAAAATAAAAACATTCGTAGGTATTAACTTGCTTTCTATAAATGAATGAATGAATGTTAATCAACGCGTCGCACTCTAAAGCAACATATTGGTGACGAACCTCGTCATTTTGAACCCTGCTCAAGTGACGAGGATGACACCTGAAGTGGTACCCCTCTCCTAACTTCCACGCCATGCCAAAGGGAAGACTTTGAACCTTAACGTGCATCAGCCCCTCTACACGAAGGATGCCCCTCAACCCCTCTTCAGTGGCTCAAACCCGTGACTCGACAACGGCGGCCACGAGTTCGAAACCATGACCCCTGGATTGCCATGGCCTTACATAAATGAGAATACAATGAGCATTGTGTTTTTCCATCAGTAACGTTTTAAGTAAGCAGTATTTTATAGAATGAAACTAATTAATGCAAATTAGTCTCAAATGCATTAAGAAAGTTAAGAGCTCACAGGACTCTTAAATTGCAAATTTTTCAATTTTTTGAAAAAAATATATGTTAAAGCCTCAATATTTTTGAGTCTTTTGGTACCAAAATTGTGTTGATACTGTGAAAACTTCCGAATTTATTGAGAAATAAGTAGCGAAATTTAAACGAAAACCCTATCTCTTTTTTATCTTTAACTTCATTTGTGGCAAAACAAAAACTTTCAGCTTCCGCGCAGGATTTCTCAGAAACTATTTATAATATCACAATCTGAAATTTTATACCCGTGTTCAAAATAAGGCTCTTCATAACATATACATCAATTTTCAAAAAAAAAAAAACTAATAGAGTTTTTTATTTTAATTTTAATTTATTTTTTTCTTAAAATTTTAAAATTTTCGTTATAATTGTATTTAAAAAATATTTTTTCCTCTAAATTTCTTTGAAGTAAGTATAACTTCAAAAGTGTGAACATTTTTATTCCAAATAAAATTAATTTTGTAAATTGTGATCAATTTTATACTTCAGAATCCTGCGCGGTGTAAAATACTGATTTTCATCTTTTTGAAAAATAACCAATTTTTATTTCTTTATAACTTTTTTAACTTTTTCTCAAATTCTCTAAAAATTTGAGAAATATTGTAAATATATATGATTATCATGTGGTAAAAATTTCAAATGATTGTTTTGTTTTATTTCTAAGTTACATTAATTTGAAGAAGGGTGTTTTTTTCGAGTTAAGGGTCATGTGAGCCCTTAATTGTAATTCGGTCTGATATTTCTTGAACTAAATGTGATGTGAAATTTTTGGTTCAAGTTCAGGTATTCTCCTTGTAATCTGATCTTCACCAAGAGTTCTCATGTTGTTTCTTAGTGCAATCAGTTAGCAAGCTGAAAGGTTTCAAGCCGTACTTTTTTCAATTCCTTGAGAACCTAAAAAGAGTTCATTCACTGAGATTACAGAAAAATTAGAAACTGTGGAGTAAAATAGAGACATTTAACAATAATTAAAAGCTTAAACAACGCATCCCTGCGATGAAAAATACAAGGGAATTAACGGTTCAACTTTATGTATTTTTTGGTGCTGATCTCAAAAATAATAATGAAAATTTCTATTACTTTACGTTTTCTTAAAAAATTTCATTTTAATTGGATTTTTCTGAGTATTTACCAAAAAATTTTTCAGCGTTGAATTTCTTCCCCCTCTGTGGTTAATTTTCATTCTACAGAATCTCTACCACAGGAGCCGATTCGCCTCAGCCTTTCTATCAGGTTCGAAAGAATTGTTAGTCTCCAGAAGGGGAAAAGAAACACTTTGACGAAAGAAACCTTTTTTATTGGAACAGAAAAAAAATTGGCTTTGAGGAAGACGAGAACCTGGTCTGGATTCTTGAGCAAATTTAATATCACCTACAATAAAAATGAATGCAGGTTGCTGATAGATTCACTGAAAAGGAGCTTTAAGGCTGTCTTTCTCCATCACAGAAACCAGCGTGCATATGTTCTAGTAGGACATTTGGTGCTTTTAAAAAGAAACAATATGGAATCCTGACTCTCGGTCATAACAAAATAAAATACGTCAACTACGATGGGACCATTTTCGATGATTTGAAAGTTATCTCCATGCTTCTTGGTCAACAACGCAAATATACAAAGTTCACGTATTTCATTTGTAACACTCAACACTGAGTCAAAACAGAATGGCCGAAGAGACAATCAAACCAGACACCAAGAAAATGATTGTGAACAGCTTAGTTGAGCCGAACAATGTATTGTTAGCCCCTCTGCATATAAAATTAAGTGAAATGAAGTAGTTTGCCAATGCTATTATAGAATATGGTGATTGTTTCAAATACTTGTGCAAAAATTTATCCAAGCCAAGTTGAGAAGAGTTGAGTTGGATTTTGTTGGTCTAGATATCCGCAAGCCTATGAAGGCTAAATAATATTTGAGACTTCTATGACATTAGGAAACAGAAACTAGGGTCGGTTGAGTCAAAATAACGTTTCTTTCACTCACCTGTGAACTTTTCCTCCGAAAATTTAGGATGTCAGTAAAGAACAGGGTGAAAATTAAACAAAACCAAGACATCTAAGATAGGGATTTCAAATACCAAGGAAAATGGGACAAAAACATGCTCACCGACTACTGTTGGATGTTAATACGAGATAGGCCCGAGATTGAATATAAAGGATGAATGTCAAAAAGAAGTTTCAAAGAAAAAAAAGGAGTAAGCATTTAAATGGAAACTTTGTTTTATTTTGATTTTTACGAAGTTTAAAATTTGTTTCAAACTTTCATGTACACAGGCATAATATTTGCTTTTCTTGATCGATCGTTTATTATATATAAATTACCTTAATAAAAGCTAATTGAAATACACTATTTTCCAACAAGCAATTGGATACTTGCGATAAAAGAGATAAGAAAAATTTATTCATATTCAATAGTTGGTACAGCCTCTACATGAGGCAATTACAGCCTTAACCCTCCGGGGGCAAGTTTTCCACAAGTGTTTAGATGATGGACAGTGGTGTTTTCTTCCATTCTGCTTGTGAAAAAGGCATGCAAGTTCCTTCATCGATTTTGGACGTTTGCTGCACCCCTTAAATCGGTGGACTCTGGGCAGGCCAGTTTAGATGGTTCGCCCAGTTGTCATCATACTAATCCAGAGTGGACCTCGCAACGTGACAAGTAACAATAATCCAACTCGTGAAATTGCCCCATCGTAAGAAACACATTGTTGTCTAGAAAAGTGAAGTGGAAGTCCGTGTTGAGCCTTCCTTGAATTTGGATCAAGGGTCCCAGTAAATATCAAGAGAAACATCCCCAAACCTTAATTCCACCTCAGCCAAACTTTACTGTAAGCACACAACGCATTCTGGAAAAAAGCGTATGCATTCCAGGCATATGCCAAACCCATACTCTTCCATCTGACTGGCAGAGATAGAACATGAATTAATCATTCCAGAAAGAAGCCATTTCTATTCATCTCTACGGTCTAATTTCGAAGTACATTTCACCACCTTATCCGGTAAATGCAGTTGGATTTATAATCAAAGGCTAGTAGGACGACTTTTCTTTTTTCTTGAGGAATATTATCAAACGAGCTAATGCTATACGGAATACTAATTGGTCTAAACTTATGTTTCTTTTGTTCACATGCCACAAAACAAAAATATGTATGATGACATGGTCAATAAGAAAATAAAAGATACGATGCCATCATTTTACATGTCTTCTTATTTAGCATGTTTCTTTTCTTTGATCGAAGCGATCAACCCCTCCCATGACATCGTTATATATAGCGACAGCTTTTGGATAAAGTATTTTTTCATTAGTACCATCTTTTTTGTCTGATTTACAAATTTCATAATCGCTGGATTAAGTGCAGTAGGACAAAACTGAAGTGGGAATTAGTCTTTCCATCGCTATACGCAGTATGATCCAAAAGTTCGGGGACAAGGTGTTGTAAACCTTACCCTGAATAGTTCACCGCGCCGAAACACTTCCACCTTCAAAGTAGCTTGGGCGAAGATACACTTCTGCCAGCTTTCGTATAACTTTTGGGAGCACAGCTGGAAACCATTTATCGCAACCTCCCGTAAGGCCTCCTGCAATGCTCCTTTCACCTCATCTGATGACACAAAACAACCTCTCTGTTAATGTTTTTTCATTGATGGAAACAGGCAAATGTCACACGGAGCTTCGTCAGGTGAATAGGGGGGGGGGGGGTGAAAACACGCCATTGCGAGTTTGGGCGAGGAACTCTTTTACCAATTGGAATCGATGCGCGCCAATTGAGATGGGTGCGTTGTCATGCAGAAGATACCAGCCGTCACTCTGCCAGAACTGAGGCCGAACGAATTGTTCCCTCAAACGTCGGCCTCGAGAAGTGTGTAGCCTCAGTACTTGGTTCAAGTGTTTGGCGACGATCTTTTTGAACACATTCAGACACCAATGCAACATTTTCCGTGTTCAGTGAAGTCGAAGCTTGTCCAACGCGTTCATTGTATTCGATAGATTCTCGGCCCTTTTTAAAATATCACTGACATTCGTAAACCTTGGATCTCGCCATTTTAGATGCACCATACTCAGCATTTCCAAATTCTTCATTGGTGTTTTACCTAAGCGTTGACAGAATATAATGTTCAACGCTGTTCAAGAAAAGTCATCCTTCTTAGATTGCGGAACAAAGCTAACTAGCTTCGGAAGATAACAGCTGCGCATGCTGTTCGGTCACATGAAATGGACTAAACTAAGCTGGACAGGTAGGGAAGGGTTGGGAGAATCCATTTCAAATGGTTTAACTTTAGGTACTTGTTTTCATCGTCAGAAATGGCCACTGTTCCCGAACTTTTGGATCGTACTACGTAATAGTAAGGCCAATATATTATAATGGGTTTTGCGCTTCTCACAGAGAGGTGTATTTTGTAAGATCATGTAGATGGGAAGTAATCTTCCCAAGGCCCATGAGAGGGTTAACTGGATAAAAGCTACTGTTGGTAGGAGGTACATGCTAAATTATTCAAGAGAATTCCATTTCAAATGGGATTTCAGCAAAAATATCGATATCGAATTTACAAAAATTTCTGACACGATGGGGAAAAAATGGTGGCTACATTTTGAACATCAGCACACCATATTACATAAAAATTACCAAAAACATTTTTTGTGTTATTCAAAAACTTAAATTTCGCAGATCTGTGTAATTGGTTCAATAACAACAGATTTACACGTAAAATGTACAACTGCATTATTAAAACATTTTATTTTTATTTTAATTAATTGTAAACCTACTTTTATGAAATTTATAATTAAAACTAGCTGCATGGCCCGGCGTTGAACGGGCTTCTTCAAGAGTGTAGCTATTTTCCTTGGAAATTTCCTCTTCCCTTCTTAGTGTTAGCACTTCCTGGTGTGTGTGTGCAAGGGTTTTTTCAATATTTATAACTTTATTCCTATGTAAATTCTCCCTTTTTCTTTTTCTTTCTTGGACGCCAGCACTTCTGAGTGTATGCGTATGCGTGATGTGAAAACTTTCTATATTTGTCATTTAAATTCTGAAATTTCTTCCACTTCTTTTCTTTGTCAGACAGGTTTCTTTTCCTTCTGTTCAGCCCGGCGTTGCACGGGCTTTTTCAAGTATAAAACTCTTTTTTTTCTTCCCGGGATACGATCCTTTTTTTCATTCTAATTTCTATTTTTGATTAATAATTTACAAAGCTAATCCAGTTTTATTTACAAAAATGTACGAGTTTATTTTTAATAATTAAAATATAATACTGAATAATAAAAAACAATACAGCTTTCATTTTTTTTAAAAAGATATTTATTTATATCCATTTTTGTTAAATAATGAATCAAAAAATTTTTACAGTTAGATAATGAAACGACTGCTTATTTTGGGATGCGTGTTCTTAAATTCATACGTAAACAAACGCATCTATTTATGTAGGAATATCATCGCAAGAAACGGTAAACGCAAAAATACGCCGAAGAATCCATTTTGACCATTTAATTTCTTAAATTGCAATTATTTGAAAAGATATTAATTAAAAACGATAAAAAGCACAATTCGTCTGGATTGTAACAAAAAGAACCCGGTGTGACGTCTTCGATTGGGATGAACCTCACCCTCCATTCATTCTAAGTTTTATGGCTCCGAACAGGTGTGAGTGACAAGTGCATATGGAGTGACAGGTGCACGTGGTCATGGAGTCATTGTTTATTATCTGACCTCGGGCAAACGCCGACACCCGATATAGGAGTATAATGGTCAAAGAAAGTCGGAACCCCATTGACAATAGGCGAAGCCTCTATGAAAGAATCCTGTCACCTCAGCCGGTGTCGAGAGAATGGGATTATAGAACCCAGGTGGTGTGATGAATAAGGGTGTTCAGAAGTTAGATAAGAATTATAGAGCCCTTATTTTCCAGACGGACCAGGAATGTATTTGTGTTTGCCACACAAATGGTATACGAATGTGACCCGGGGACGAGGGCAGACTTTTGTGGCCTGCCAATGAGAAGAGACGAGGGGCGTGTTGTGGACCCGCCCCTGTTGTTTAAAAGGGGTTTTTTTAGGGAACTGGATAGAGCCCTGGATGGAGAAAACTGGAGAGGAGTCCTGAGAGAAAAGGGATTGGAGAGGAACGAGAGGTGAGACGATGAACGCCGGTGGCGTTGACAGTGCTTTCGGGAAAAAGGATTGAACTCCCGTGAGATAGACGGACTGCACCGGCTTGGCATATAAATTGGACTTTATTACTTCATATTTAGTAACCTATGAAGCAAATAAATACTGTTTTAAATTTAAAATGAGACTATGACGATTTTTCTGTGTTTGTTACCTTCTCACGACGTTACATCTCTCTCTCTCTCTCTCTCTCTCTCTATCTATATATATATATATATATATATATATATATATATATATATATATATTAAATTGGTGGCAGCGGTGGGATCTCCAGCATTTGAGTAAATAGATGCCCTAATCCTTAGTTTTAGTAAAGTTAGAGAAAAAAGGCCAGCCGTGTGCGAATGTGATGAGACAATTTTAATGCCCGCCTGATTTTGTGAGCGCCGACTGCAAGAGGTTTCTGTTCCTGCTAGTGATGAAGTGTGCCCACCTGATTTTTGGAATTGCCCGCTATGAGAAGTTCTCCCGGAGTGCCTTTTTGCGAAAAGAGCCTGCTATAAGAGCGAAGAGTTCCATTCTTCCAGTTCCTGCCTGTTTGTGATGAGTGCGGTTTTTCAAGAAGTGATTGGTATGTTTAAAGAGTTCCTGAGTGTTCCTATGTTTTCGTCTACAAATTTTAAGGTGAGTCTTTTCTTTGAGATTATTTTCGGGGCAGCAACTGAATATTGTGTTTTTTGTATGTAAAATTTTCAAATAAGGAATATAAAAGACTAGGTAAAGTTAGTAAACAAAAAGAGACTAGAAAGATTTTTAAGTTTTGTATGAAGTGTATAAATGTGCGATATTAGTATTTTATTTGAGTTGTGAAATTTAGTATATAGTAGTTATACTTGCTGTGTTGGCACAGTATTGTGTAGGGTATTGTTGTGGTTTTAGAGTTGTGAAATTTAGTATATAGTAGTTATGCTTGTTGTGTTGGCACAGTATTGTGTAGGGTATTGTTGTGGTTTTAGATTTGTGAAAGTTAGTATATAATAGTTACACTCGTAGCGTTGAGGTACAGTGTTGTGTAGGTTATTGTGTTGGTTTTAGATTTGCACACATTTGTAAAATATAGTTAAGTCTAGGTCTAGTGTATTGTTAGTTTACCTTGAGTCTTTGTATAATTTTTGTAAGGATTAAGTTTAGATTCGGTTTTGTATGTATTAGTGCATCATGGTGTTTCTGTTAAGAGAAAGAAAAGACGTATTGTTAGAAGTTGCGAAATTGTTAGGGGTGGAAGTTGATATTACTCTACCCAAGATGGAATTTAAGAAGAGAATTTGTCAAAGTAAATACTATAATGATGAAGTAGCTAAATGTTTGTTAGAGGGTATTTTGGAGGAAAAACGGGAAATTAAGGAATTCGAGGAGCGTAGACTAGCTAAGGAATTCGAGAAGCGTAGATTAGCTACTGAATTTGAGTTAGAAAGACTAAGAGCTCAACTCAGTAATAACTTAAAAGAAAATGAATTGAAGTCAGTGAATAGGATTAACAATCTCGCAAATGTTTATTGTTTGTCAGGAAACCGTACCGCAGAAGTTAGTAAACCAGTTAATAAGTGTAAGCCGTTAATTAACCAGGTAGTTAATAAAAGCGTGGAGGACGCCACGTCTTGTGATTTTGAAAATGAGAATTGTGACCCCCCAGTGAGATGGACGACCGTTTTCCCCCCGTATGAAGTAAGAGGGATAGGAACAGAAAAGAATAACAGGTTTGAGGTTGAGAAAGGGAAAGAAATCAATGTGGATAGAATTGGTGATTGTGAAAGGAAAGTGGGGTCGATTGCAGGTGGAGAAAGTGTTAGAGCAGTCGCTTTGTGTGCACAGCGGGTAATAAATTCCGATGAAATAGGAGATGGTTCTTTAGAATTGATAGGAGGTAAGGGAGTGGTAAACCCTGAAACCTTGATTTGTGAAAATAAATGCGAGGAAAAAGATACAATTGTGACGTTAACGGGTGGTGAAAAGCAGTTAACAGTGAATCGTGAAGGTTTTCGAAATCATACAATGGCTAAGATAGCAGGGCAGTTAAATGGGGAAAAAGAAAACATATGTAAAACAGTTGTGAGGGGAGGCTTGAGAGGTGAGTTAACAATGCTTTTGCCTCTTTCAAAACCAAAAGAGATTGATAAGAACTGTTTGTGATATGGTCGTTCTATGGCGACCATATCTTTGATTGTCAGCGTGAATTAGAGGTGTGGGATTCTCGAAATAAATCGACATTTTAAAATTCTTAATATGACTTTATTAAGAATATAACTTAAATTTCTAATAAATTAGATAAACCTATATTAAGTGAGAATAAACCAAACACACAGCTGTAGTTAAACATGATCGCGTAACTTTGATCACTTATCTAAATAATTATATTATCCACCTACTTTCAATTCTGATAATATTACAAGTTCTAATATCAAATAATCAGTCCTACCTTGAATCAAGCTAAGGTTCAATCACTTTCAGAGAGACTGTTAGGCACGCGTGCAATAGTATGCACCTTGTAGTAATGGCTAGAAATCTGGTAATCTTTGGTAGGCCGTCAATTCACACTTCTATCTCTTCTAAACATAACTTTCTCTAAATTGCCATCCCGCTTACTAAAACCTGTTCTTTTAAAGGCTATCTTATTTGCATTTACAATTGCATTTCACTTCTTGGATTAGGGTTGGAAAAGATTTGCCATTAATCTTGGCCGTCAAAGAACCCAGAGGTTATGTTACAGAAAAAACGCGTGAGCCCGTCACAAGTTTAGAGACGAATAATAGGTCTAGCCTTAGTTCAGAATTTAATTTTGAGATAGATTTACCCGGAAAAAGAGATTGCAGTACCATTTATCATCTTAATTTAATAAAATTGTACCGTAGGAAGCCGAATTTTTGGCAAATTTGTTTAGGGAGGATAGCTCGGAGGGAATAGTCAGAGATTTCGAAATTCTCTATTGGGTAAATCTATTTATGGATTTTAACTTTCAGGTTATTTTAAGGGAAAGTCAACTGTATTTTAAATTACCGCCTGATCGAAGTAACTATTTAAGAATGATTAGCACTAAAAAGAAAGAAGGGTTTCCTCCAGACCCTAGGACGATTTCTTTAAGGCAGAGGGATATTAATTTAAATACGGAAAAGCCGTTTAAAATCAAAACTTGTTGTACAGCCTAAATGTTAATTAATTCGCTACGAGAGGATACAGAGTATATTTTAGATTTAGGTGTGAACGGGATGGGGTAGTCCAACCGTACTCTGCCCGTTGTTTGGTTAGAAAGAGTGAGCCGATACCCCTACCCGCGTATTAAATGTATTAAGTATAGGAATTTGAACCAGGTGACGTGAGCCGAGATTTATCTTTTATTAAAAATGGAAGGTTTTGTAGAAAAGAACAGCGCGGTATCGTGGGTCACTGTACTGGATTTGTGGAAGTGGTATTTTCGTCGTTCTCTCATGATGAGTTATCCGAAGTATGCCGCATGCGTTATGCCATTTGGCATGTACATTATTAAAAAAGTGAGGGTTAAGTTTGTATGCGCTTCTTCTTATGGACGTAATTTAACGACACAGATTTTGAGATGATTAGAGCAGATTGATGTATCACGAATGGTCGATATAGACATTCTGATGCAAATTTGGAAAAATAGTGTAAAGCAGATTCACTTTGTATTAAAATGGTTGAGTAGGGTTGAGTCGGAAGTCAGATCGACCAAAGGTAAATTAGAGCCGTGGGAAAATTTGTTCCATGTACATAATATAGTAAATTCATGGCATGAGCTAATGAGGTATGTTAATTATATTCCCAATTAAAGTGTCTAATTTTCCTCAATAACTAACGTAATAGAAGATAACACCATGAATTGTGATTAACTTGTTATAATGGTTGTGAGAATGCCTACCGATAACCAAAATTTAACTTAATTCAGATGGTCTTGATGTAAACTGCTTACTTTTAGAAAAAATTTTACTGTTGTTTGCAAAGCTTGGAATTTATAGATGTTTATTTTGTTTATTTAATATTGTTGGAATTAGTAGACGGGAATAAGCAATTCCTTGGATTTGTGCAAGGTGTGAATTAATATTTGTATGAGTATGAGTGTTTGTGTGTGTGTAAAGTGGAAGGATATTATGTGTTATAGAAAATCTTTTGTGTCTCTTAGTAATGTGTATACTCACAGATGTTAACACAATTGATTGAGCGATTTGATGTATTAGAATTAGTGAAATATGATGATTTGATTTAATTTCTTTAAAACCCTAAAAATTTAAGGTGTGATGTAACTTACAGAAAAGGAAAAAGAATCCATGATTCGGGATTTAAGTTTTAGTTGTAAAGTGTATGTTTTACAGAATTTTGGATTTATTTATTTTTCTATACTTATGATTGTATTTGTTACTTGGATTGCTGTCCTGGTCGGTCTCATTGATAAGACAACCTTTCCGTGTGAAATGTTAAGAACTGAACCAGCCTGAGGCTATAGGAGTCCAGTAAAATGGACCTTTTCAGGGGGAAGGAGTTCTGACGTCTTCGATTGGGGTGAACCTCACCCTCCATTCATTCTAAGTTTTATGGCTCCGAACAGGTGTCAGTGACAAGTGCATGTGGAGTGACAGGTGCACGTGGCCATGGGATCATTGTTTATTGTCTGACCTCGGAAAAACGCCGACCCCCGGTTTGGGAGATTATAATGGTCAAAGAGAGCCGGAACCCCATTGACAATATGCGAAGCCTGTCAGAAAAGAACAAGTTCGCCATGGCCGGTGTCGAGAGAATGAGTTCATGGAACCAATTTGGGACAATGCATAAAACCCAGGTGGTGTGATGAATAAGGGTGTTCAGAAGTTAGATACGAATTTTGGCGCCCTTAGTTTCCAGACAGACCAGGAATGTGTTTGTGTTTGCCGCACAAATAGTACACGAATGTGGCCCGGGGACGAGGGCAGACTTTTTTGGCCTGCCAATGAGAAGAGACAAGGGGCGTGGAAACGACAATTCCTGTCATAAGAAAAAGTATTCAGACCATCCCGGTCATAAAAGAAACGCCTGGCGGAAACTAAAAGGCCTTTTCGGTGAACTTTTTCTGTGGAATCCAAAAATCTTAACTACGTAGTGCGGATCAACAAAAATATATTTCAGATACGATTTCCTTTTTTATCTGTCCAAATGATTTAAATCACATTTTGTGCATTTTTCTTTGTATTTTGAAATATTTAAATTTTAGCGACTAAACTGAATTGCATATCCTATGTATCAAGATTTAATTGTTCTAATGTTATTGTAATTGGTTCTCCATTTATAAGAATATAATTTAGGGAAGCAAATTTTCTGTTTGAATGTAGATATATATTTTTTTTAAATTGTTTAGTTAAGTATATATATTTTTTTGTGTGTGTGAGTAGCATGATTATGTAATACAGTGTATTTTATTCATTGCATTTCCGGTGAGTTTTTTTAAAATTGCGTAAGTTACTCGGAGAAAGGTTTCATATGAAATCTATAAGCATTTCACAAGAAATAATTCTTTTTTTTAAAAAAATGAATATTTAATATTTATTTTAAGCTATTTTGTGTATGAAAAATAAAAAGTTTTGCTTTAAACTTGGCCTTTGGTACTTTGCAGTTTACTGTTTTTTATGAAAATTAGTTTGTTTTCACTGAGAATATCTTCGTATTATATTTTGATAAAAAAAAGTATTTTATATCTATAAATAATAAGTGTGTATGTTATACATATTATCTATTTAACAAATACGTATTGGAATTTTGCTATTAATGATTAAGTAGATGCATACATTTGCTGAAATTTATTTAATCATTACCAATTTTGAATTTTACTATTTTATTGTTATTTTCTTAGAAAAAGTGTATAAGTGATATTTCATTCGTTCTAATTGTGGGGTTTGAAATATTTTTATTGTAAAAACTTTTTGTCTAAAAATGGCTTACTTAGAAAAAGGTCAAAAATCAGATCTAAGTTATATTGCAGAACAATTACGTGAAAGAGTAACTGATGATCTAAAAATTATAGACCTTAGAAATCTCATTTTAAGTAGCGCAAATTACGGTGAAGAATTCGTTCGAGAAATGCTAAACTGGAGAATTGAAGAAAGATTAGAAGGTAACACGTCACGTGTTAGCGAGAAACACCATTAAAACACTTTTGAATTGCATAAACTTCCTCCTAAATTCAAGGCAAAGGAGGATAACATACGCCTCTTTTTGGTTTTATTTGAAAGACAGACCAAAATGAATAGGATTTCTAAAGAAAATTGGGTTCCACAACTAATTAGTGTTCTGCCCCTTGATATTGTAAATATTATCGCGAGAGAGTCCGAAGAACTTGCATCAGATTACGATCATTTGAAAGCATTCCTTCTAAAAAGATTTAAATTAAACCCCAAAAAATTTCGTCAGTTTTTTGTTAAACACTAGAAAAGTCCGGAGACCACGTGGGACGATTTTTATTATGATCTTCAGACCTATTTTGAGAGATGGATTGCTGGATTAGGTATTACTACTTTCGAACAGTTGAAAGATTAAATGATAACGGATCAATTAAAGAAAAAAGCTCCAAATGAATTTAAGGAACATCATTCGGATGATTCTCCTCCATATTTCTCCTGTTGATCTCGCTCGTAAAATAAAGGAATATGAAGATGTGAGGAAAATATTTCAGAAAAAAGTTTCATGGTCATATTCCAAGGACACGATGAAAAAGAAGTGGAATAACCCAACGGTTATTCCGAGGAAAATTATTTCCATGAATAACCCTGTACATACCAGAGAACATAAAAATCGATTTGAAAAAAGAAGACGCCCCCAGTGTTTTGAATGCGGATCTTATGATCATTTTCGACCACAATATCCTAAATTGAAGAAATCTAGCTCTAAAATCATTAATAGAGTAAAAAGTAATTCCGAAAACGCTTCACTCGACCCATATATTATTAGAGGTAAAGTGAATGGAATTGAGATGCCTATCTTTAGAGATACAGGAGCCTCAATAGATATAATTTATGAGAAATTTATTACACCAAACATGTTTACAGATGAGAATGTGTGGGTCCAACATATTCTTGATGAACATATGACTTGTTTACCTCTCGCAGAGGTAGAAATTGATTGTGAGTGGAGACATGTCATTACACCAAGGCAGCTGTGGTGCGAAAGCAATTGGATCAGGGAAGATATATTTTAAAAAATCGAACAATTGAGCTCCTCGAATCAGATTTAGAGCATAATAGTTTACCGAGACGAGAAATGGTGAATGCAATTCAAACTCGCAGTCAGCGAAAAAAAGAAGCTGAACAGAACAGTACAAGTGAAGCAGGTGAAAAGGTGGAAATGAAGTTAGACGAAAATTTAGCTGAAGATATTGAAAATCTGTTGTCTTCATTTACAGAAGACAAGGGGACACTATGAATTTAATTAAAATTAATGCTTATGAATTCATAGAAATACAGCAGAAAAGTAAATAATCAGATCCCTTGATTCAAAAGATAGAAAATGGCATGAATAACAAAGTCAGAGATCAGGAAATAGCACCCATGCAATTAGTTCCTGTAAGACGAGAAATATTTTCTAAGTTAAATGTTGATAGAGTAGGACCCCTTCCTATTATACCAAGAAACAAACATATTTTACCTGGCATGTCTATGTCACCGAGGTGCCCTGAGGCAGTGCCAGTGCCTGAGACGGCATCCACACCCCTTGTGGAGGCGCTGCAACAGATTCTTAGAAGGGTCTTTCCTAGAGAGATCCAGGCAGACACAGGAGTCTTATTTACGAGTATTTTAACTACCGAGCTACTTCAAAAATTGGGAACTTACTGTCCTTTACGAGTGCCATTTAGATTGAAAAATGCTTTCTATTGTTTTAGCATGTTGATGACTGAACTACCTCAAGGGCATGAAAAGTTTGAATTATCATATTTAGACAGTGTAGTTATCTTTTCAGAAAATGGGGACTATCCTATAAATCACATAAATAAGATATTAGAACAGAACGCACGTTTAACAATCGAACCAGTAAAACGTAAATATGTTCAAGACAGTGTTAACTATCTGGGTCATGTGGTAGGATTAAAAAGGTGCTCATCTGCGAAATTAAAAGTTGAACCAATAATAGATTTTTCAATTTTATGGTATAAAGCTCAGGTTAAAGTTTTGGAATTAGTGGGATATGATCGAGTTGAGTTGAGTTTGGTGTTTTATGGCGCAAGAGCCAGTTTTGGCTATACTGCGCCAAACATTCATAGGTCTGTGATCTGGACGGAAAAAGAAGAAAAGAAGAAACTGGATGACAAGATGGAGGGTCGAAAATAGAGAAGGATCACTGGGGTACCCCGGGGTCGTGATACCCGTACCCACCTAAAGAAGGTGAGCCCCCTGAGGGGGAGATATGATCTACAATATATCCCTATGTTTTCTCGTTTAGCTACTCCCCCCAGTGACAGAAACCTCAAAAAGAAAATCAAAGAAAGGGGACATTAAATGGACTTCTGAATATCCAGAATTTTTTAGACAATTGAATTAAAATTTGTCAACTAATTCAGTTTTATACGACCCTGATTTCACGAAACGATTTATTTTTCAACCCAAAACAATTTTTTATTTATTTTCTTTTGTATGTAGAGCATAAATTTTAACGTAATTTCGGTTTCTAAATAAAATGTATGAAATTTAATCGCCTGAAAAAAAATTCTAGTTTCATTAATATGTGCCATAAGGTTTGACCAGGGATACATATATGTTATGTATGCTAAAATTTTATAATTGAGTGAAATTGATATATTAAAAATTTGTAGCACATTTATGGGAGGATTATACTTACTTTCTATACTTATTTCTATACTGTATCCACACATATATTTTAATACACTTCTATGTTTTTATAAACACGTCATATATATATATCGGATTAATGCAATAATTTCATTTATTTTCTCCTCTTGACAAAGCTCATGTAATTTTTCACACATCCAAGCGTGCAAAATAAAGTGTAATATACTATTAAGTTTGTGAATCAGGTTGTGGTGGATAATAACGTTCATTGTCAAGGATTAGTTAGTCATAAGTGGAGTCGTAAATGTAGCTCTTATTAAAGCAATATGTGCAACTTAGATGCTGCTAAATTTGTATTTGTTTCTGGTCCAGATTTCTCTTTTAAAATAAAACTTTATCAATGTATCTGTGTGATTGTGCTGAGAAAGTTTTGTGAGGGGAAACAAATCTTCACATTTTAATGTGTTCAAAGTGTTTTCTTTGATTGGAAGCTAGAATTTTTATGCTATTAAAAAAACATCAGTTTGTGAGAAATATTGCGTAATAGTTATACCAGTGTTTCTCAAAGTGTGGGGTGCGCCCCCTGGGGGGCGCGAGCATATCGAAAATAAAAGATTAAAAAAAAATTAACTTACTGTAATGAAGTAAGAAAATACTTTCTGGCATAATAAAAAATACACATTTACACTGATAGAATTTATTAGTATAACTTCATCAAACATAAAAGCTTTCATTTCGATACATTCATTAGCTATCTGATCCTATAAATAAATAAAAAACATCACAATTTGTTTGAGTTGCTGTAATCCCACGATGAGAGATTTTTTTACTGAGTTTTCTCTTTTTAAATCTAAAATACTATTTCAGAGAAAAGACAAAACCCAGACCTAGAGAAACATTCTAGGAAAATAAAAAAATTCATCTGTTTGACCTTCGAACTTACTGCTATGGTTAATTCGTTCCTTTTTTTATGTCTTTATTTTTCATTTAGGGAAGTTGTAAATAATGCGCCTATACGAAAGAGTTATATGACATTTCGAAAAGCAGAGAAAACACTTTGAAGGATTATTTGGCCAATATTTATTTTTATGAGTATTCTAAAACATATAAAGCATGATGAAAAACGTTTTATATGATTCATTTTTAGAACTTAACATTCATAGTTTTACATTGATTAAACATTTAACCCGGGAGCGTTCGTGCGGGGTACAAACTACAAAAATTTCAACAAAATATGACAATTTTGCTTGCAGATATCATTCCTGTAACGTTCGTAAAAAGTTTCTGTGATTTGTGTCCTTTATTAAGGTTGCGTACCTTAAAAACATTTTAATTCGGTTCTATTGGAATTTTTCTCAAATTATCAATGAAGAAAGGTAGAAAGTAGCTAAGCATACTTTCTCTTCGTTAAATTATTCACTGGAATTGTGATTTTTAATGTGTACAATAAAAATAATTGTAAAAAAAATCTTCGGGGTGACTCCGTCACCCCGCGCGACTACTACGATTAGTATCGAATGCGCGTCTGCTCCCGGTTTAAAACATTTTGAAGTCTTCTCGTTTTAAATATTAAAAATAACACAATTATTCTTTATCGGAATTTTTTACATTCTTTTTCATTATTTAACATTAATAATAAATGCTAATTTGTGAAGATTACAATTACACACACAGTTCATTTAAATCGATTTATAATATGAGCATTCATTTAAAAAAAATCGTTTTTCATTTTTGTATTAATTGCCGTGCTCTTGGTTTTACTCTCCTTACAATTCCGCAAGTACCGACTGGGTGGCGTAGGTTTGTCGCTGGCCATCTGCACCTAAATTTGCGGGTTCGACCCCAGCCCATGTAGGTGGATTTTCATGATGCAGAAAATCGACAGCAGTCATGAATGGCCATGTCGTATGAATATTCGGCATGTAAAAATCCCTTGAAGTGCCCGTTTGGCTCTTGGCTGCCAAAATTCTTAAAAGAAATTCTTAAGTTCAATTTTGCATCGTCAGAGCTCAGGTACCTCCCTCTGAGGAGGAAACTGGGCATCAAAATTACTTGCGGCAATTGGTATCGCCTATTATACGGTGCCGCCCTAAAAAGTGATACCCGCTCCTGGGGAATAAGCTAAGTCTGCAAAGGTAAAAAAATACCTACATTTGCAATTACAAGTTTTGCGCAGATATCGGATAGTTTGCCCACACTCACGCAGACATTCGCGAGAATGCTAATTGTGACGGATATGATAAGAGAGCAACATAGATCAGACTATTTTTCTAATGACATTTAAACTTTTAGAAATGGATGATGGAAAAAACAAATCTTTAAATAAATATCATTTTGCAATCTGTTCCAATTTAAAAATTATAGATACGAAAAATAACATGATAATTATCGTATTACTTAAAAGTAATTTGTTTAAAATATATATTACTTATAAAAGTATATATATTATATATATATAATTTGCTTAAAATATATATTACTTAAAAGTAACAAATACAAAATTGAATACTTTCTTGCGAATTTGTACGGTTTATAATTAAGATCGTATGGTAGCTTTAGCGACAAAGCGCATTATTATTGTGCAAGGGGGGCGCGATGAAAATTATGATTGAAAATTGGGTCGCCAGTAGTGAAAGTTTGAGAAGCACTGAGTTATACTGTTTTCTTAAGTAATCAAAATGATATTAGTAACTTTTTAAACATACGTACTATAGGCATGACCAATTTTCGAATACAGTCATTGTTTTTATGAAATGTGATTTATTATGATAATAATACTGAATATTGTGCACATATCTCAATATTTAATACAATTGTGTGATTCAGAAAGATTCT
Organism: Trichonephila inaurata madagascariensis; assembly: GCA_019973955.1. Lineage (NCBI taxonomy): Eukaryota > Metazoa > Arthropoda > Arachnida > Araneae > Nephilidae > Trichonephila > Trichonephila inaurata. The sequence continues at coordinate 110,424 of BMAV01025345.1, read as the reverse complement.
TGAAACATTTCTGATTCAAAAAATTGTTCTTATTTTAAAAAAAATATTTCTAATTTGGTGATGTAATCATTTCATTAGTATGATTCTAGAGTAGAGTAGATTTTAAAATGTGTAAAGTGTTTGATGTTTTTTATTTCATGAATAGGATTTTGAGTATATGTTAAGATGTTGTGTAATATGTTTCATGGTGACAGAAATTATAAGATAAACTGGTTTCCCTAATACTTGTATAAACATTTAGTTTCTGTAGTATAGACTATTAATAAGGTACAGAACTTGTATTAAAGAGTTATGTTATCATTCAAAGAATCATTTGCATTTAAGACATTTTTAATTTTATTTGTAATTTTTCATATTTAGACAAATGAAGTATGTGTTTGCGTATTCTTAATTTCTCTCTTTAAAATTTGAAACTAGAGAATGTTAGTGTTATTTCTTCATACCATTCTAATGAAAGAAATGATGTATATGAATATTAATTCTTAGTAAATATGAGATTTGAGTAAATATGATTGTGAGTTATTGATTTGAATTATTAACTAGATTAAGTGTAATTTGTATATATCTAATACATAAGTTGTGATTATATCATTTATTTTGATTTTGTATATGTTAATGTATTGTAGTATGTAATTCTGGCCAGAAAGAAATCGCACAGTATTAAAAGGGTAGTGGTATCTAGAACTTTTAGTGATATCTCCTGTTGACAATTGAAATTATTTTAGTTGATCTTCAACGTCTCCTTCTTCCTCTCTAGAGGAAGGAGGAGTTTGTAACGATTATTATTATGACACCAGATGATGATGTCGGAGACGGAGAGCGGATGGTGTTACTGCCTGAGATAGTAGGGGAGAAGGGTTTCCTAAAATCCATTTCCCCTAAGTACTGAGACAGACTCCTCTAGAAAAGGACATGCGCGAGGCCCGTTTAAGGGTCCTGGCTAAAAGCAGAGAGCAGAAAAGGGCTCTAAGTGTAAGATGACGATTGAGATGTTCTGTAAAAATTGTTCATATTTATATCTCTAGCCTGATTGTGTCTTTTTGTATCCAATACGCCACAGTACCTTTGACAAGTTTCTGCGTTGTGTGGTTCGTGAGAAGATAGACACACATAGATAGATAGATACGTTGGTTTACCTACGAATTTTAAGAGTGTAGATATTTTGCTTTTGTACATTTCAGTTAGATTTTGTAATAAATCATAAAATTTTAATTATTATTTAAAATTATAATAATTTCAGATAGAGGTTCGTTCCTACACACACATACATCCAGGAATGAGTTAACAAATACTTAATATTTTCTACCGAAGCTATAGGATCTAACACTTTCGAAAGTATTATATTACATATTAAATGTACATATATAACATGAGAAGAATACTTACATAAAGTACCAAAATAAAAAAGAATTATGACAAACAAGATTAAGGTTAGTTTTTACTGACATATTGTGACGTCTCTCGCGTCCTTCTGCTAACATAACTCCTATGTTCTTTGACGGCCACGATTAATGGCAAAACCTTTCCAACCCAATACCAAGAAGATAAACGAAGATAATATGTAAATGAGATATACTTTAAAAGGATAGAAGCTTTGATGATAAGAAGCGGCAAGTTTAGAGATAGCTTAGTGTGGAATCTTTCAGATCAAGAGTTAGTTGTCCGATAGCTTTGGAAGGAATAGAAGTTCATTATAAAGAAGTTGGAAACCTCGCATATTCAATTATATTATAGATATCTCTCAATCACTGTAGGAAGGAGATCTGCAAAAGGTAATATTTTGGTATAGGAAGTTAGATGAATCGGTTTATTTATTATAATTAAGATAAATGTTCTAGTTGCGTGATCTGACTTAAATACAAGGTTTAATTGGGTGTTAACTCTCACTTTAAAGAAAGTTGTCAATTAGAATTAAGTAATATAAGTTATTCTTAATAAAAGTTGTATTAAGAACCAATATGTCTCATCATTTTGATAACCCCACACCTCTAGCTTACGCGGATCCGGAACGACATAGTCATCACAGGATGGCTATGTCGCAATATTTGTATAGCTTGGAGCTACACAGCGACTTTTAGAGAAATAATGATACTTTTAAACCATGAAATCAGCTATAAGAAATTCTGTGTGTGTGTGTGTGTGTGTGTGTGTGTGTGTGTGTGTGT
>BMAV01025345.1:46588-101757 GCA_019973955.1 Trichonephila inaurata madagascariensis | reverse complement strand
ATATATATATATATATATATATATATATATATATATATATATATATCGTCTTACTTGTAGTAAGATTGATTGATTGAATATTAACGTCGCACTGTTCAGCTACACGAGGGCTTTTCGCGACGGACCACGTCATTTTGAACCATGATCAAGTGACGTGGACGACACCTGAGCTGGCACCCCCCTCTCCTAACTACCACACCACACCAACAAGAGGACGTTTCAGCTCTCCACAGATTTAACGTGCATCGCTGCCCTACACGGCGGGTCTTTAGTGGTAATGGGCTCGAACTCATGACAAGGCAAACCACGGTCCGATACCTATACTACTCGGCTAACGCAGCCGTCTTACTTGTAGTAAGAGTCTGTAGTGAAAATGCTCTTGAAAATTGAACGGTTTTTTTTTCCTTGTAGTTTTTAAAGCTCTTTTAAAAGGAATTCGAAGATATCTCGATAGATTAATCTTTTTTTAATATATTTTTTTACTTTTGAAAGATTGCTCAAATATAATTACAGTTATACTCGACTTTACCCGACTTACGCGATTTTCAAATCTCACCGATTCGTCTTTTGTTTGAGCGCTACACAACTCGATTACTCGCTCCCCGCTTCCTGTTTAGCACATGTTCGAATGTATCTCGCGGAATTACTACTTAGTCCTAATAATTTATTTTGGGTTATTTATTTCTTATCAGTGGAGCTTGTGTTGTTATTACATTTGAAACTGTTATATAACTGTTATATATATATTATATCTACTCAGATTTGAGAGACAACTATGTCATCCAAACGAATTAGAACTGATTCTTCTGCACTAAACAAGAAAAGAAAAACTTTACCTTTGGAATGTTAACATAAAATTATAAAAGACTTCGAGATACAAAAATAAAAATTTGTGAATTAGCAAAGAAGTTTAATCTAATGGAATTGTCTGTCAGAAAAGTTTTAATAAGTAACGGAAATTTTTTTTTCTCTCAAAGATGTGAAAAACTCTATCTTTAAATTCAACCATCGCTCGTAATCGTCACGGTAGATCATGGTAATCATTTTGAGAAAATTGCATTTTTAGTGTAAAAAGAGGCCCTTCATCACAAAAATAATGAATTATAACATGTATTTGTCCTATTTTATTAAACATTAGTATCTTATTTTTTAAGCATAAAATAGGAAACAAAAAAGTCTTAAAATGTTCAAAAAATGCATATATAGTATTTTTGAGGTTTTGCTTAACGAGCTTTTTTTTACCATTTGCATTAATTTTTTCAAATTCTGTATCAATCTGTGAAGACTTTTTAGCTTTGATGCATTATAAATATCAAATTTGACCATAAAATATCATAAATATAATGTAAACATGTATCAATATGTAAAAGTAATGAGATTTGTGAATATGTGATTTTACGACATTGCGAAAGGTTTCATATTATGGATTTGTATATGTTCCTATGCAAACACAATTTCTAAAAGTTTCAAAATTCAAAATTTTCTCTAAACTGGACAAATGATTTCTAAAACAGCCAAAATAAAACTGTTTTTAAACATGAGCTTTATGTATTTTTATGTATGTAGCAAGCTTCTCACAAAGACAACAAACATCACATTTGATGTAACATCTCATACCTTTTTCTCAGAAACTATTAAACATAAAGAAGCAAAAAAAAAAAATTATTGCATATTAATTAGACATTTATATTTATACTGAAGAGACATTTTTTTAAATATGTTAATTAGTTTTTTCAAAGACGAACTTTTAGTTCACCGAACAATTATTTTTATGAATTTATTGAAAATTTTGTCATTTTTTGTTATAACTGCTTTCTATTTAAATGCTTTAAGAATATTTCAAAAATATCACTTCAGTATATACAATTGCATTTAAAAAACATAGAGTACATGCATACAGTAAATTTAAGCAATTTTAAATATATAAATTTTAGAAAACCGAAATTTTTATAAAAAAATCTTACCTTGTCAAAGTAAGTATTTGTAAGATTTTTTAATCCTAGTTTTGAATCCATATTTTTTATGCAAAATTCTTAAATTAGCGCACATAATTCTAACTCGCTTCTCATAGTCTATTTTTAACTCTTTACTAAGCCTTAGCAAGTTTAAATAATCAGTAATAATAACAATTAAAACTGAATTTAAAGTAAAGGACAGAGACTTAAATTTAGGTGAAATCATACTAAATATTAAATATAACATTCAAGTTACTAAAACCACGTTTCCAAATTTGGCTCCAAAAATTTTAAGCATATCTAACACAGTTAAATTTGTAGTTATTATACAGTTATCTATAGTTAATTGCGTATGAATAAAAATAAATGGAGACTTTGCAACTTTTCCCCAGATTTAAAAAGACAATGTTTACATTTCTATCTGTCAAAATGGGGGTGGTTCATCAGCTGATTATTTTTTAAAAATCATTTTGAAATATTTCTAATTCATAGCTGATTATTTTTTAAAAATCATTTTGAAATATTTCTAATTCATATAATGGCATGTATGTTATATCATTGGAAAGGTCCTGATTTGGAGATTTTAGAAATATCAAAAACTCAAAATCGATTTTCCAAAGGTTTTTACCCTACTGACTGTTCTTATAACTCTGGCACTGCAAATATTTCTCATCATACTTAAAAGTTATTCACATGATTGCTTGGATATTTCGTTTATTAAAAAATGCCAAGAGAATCGATGTTTGTCATACTTCGGAAATAACATTTTCTAAATTTGACCATGCGAAAAAACTGTAATTAAATTAATACAAAAGGAAACTTTTGAGGGAGTAACGTATGAGAAATTGCGTCCTTTAAAACCATTTTTAGATGAATTTGGAATTTTGCGTGCTAGAAAGTTTTCTGGGAGATACAAATTTATATATATATATATATATATATATATATATAAGCTGTCTATTTTTTATTTTATCTAATGAACACCCTGTTGTTCATTTGATGATCTTGCGTAAACATGAGGAACTTACGCATGCAGATGTATCTATTGTAATGAATCATTTGCGAGAAAATTTTTGAATTTGAAAAGCGCGAAAATTAATTAGAGAAATAATACATAAATGCACTCGGTGCAAAAGATTCTCGGCTCAAGAAACTGAAGTAGTGCCATCTTCTTTACCGAAAGATAGGGTAAGCAACTCTAAAATATTTCAAGTTGTAGGTGTTGATCTTGCCGGTCCGCTTCATTTAAAAGATAAACGTAAGGACTGGGTAGTGTTATTCACTTGAGCTGTATTCCGTGCAGTGCATTTTGAATTTATTGCATCTCTTTCTACTACAGCATTTTTATAATCTTTAAGACGAATTATTTCAAGAAGAGGCTGATCGACCATCATTTATTCAAATAATGGAACAAAATTTTTTTGGGACTAATAGTGCACTACTGGGACGTAGTAAGGTCTGCGGTAGCCCAGCGGTCAAGGTATCGGATCATGCAGGCATGTCATGAGTTCGAGCCCAGTGCCACTAAAGTCCCGCTGTGTAGGGCACTTTGACCCTTTCGTTTTCTTTTGAATTCCTCCCATTTTTTTATGTTTTATTAACAATTAAACAATAGCATTTAAGGAAACGCATTTTATTTTGCCGAATTTTATTTTTACATTTAAATTTCAGGGGTGGGAAATATCCTTCCCCTTTAACCATTTACAGTCATAAAGAAAATTAAACTTAATGGTGATTATTTGCCATGAAAAAATGAGATGCATGTTCCAATGCACAAGGGTACATCACATTCTGCACAGATGCAGCGGGAGTCCTCTTTTCTTTTCTCTTTGTGCTACATTTCCTACATCGTCTATAGTTGGAAACCATCTTTGGAATAGGATTTGCCCCACTGGCTAAGCGCACATCATCAGGAACTGCACACTTCTTTGCTTGGAAGCTAGCAGGACGACCTTTCCTTTTTCTTGAGGAATATCCGTCTATTATAAGCTGACGAGCTAATGCTATACGGAATGTTAGCTGGTCTAAGTTTCTGTTTCTTTTGTTCACTTACCACAGTATGAAACTATTTACTATGCCAAGATCAATAAGAAAATAAAAGATACGATGCCACCATTTTACAGATCTTCTTCCTATTTGGTATCTTTCTTTTCCTTATAATAATATTAGATAGCTACTGGCACAAAATGTACAGAAGTATACGAAATAAGAAAGTGTTATTACAATAAAAACAGTGTTTTATTCAAGTTTGCAGCAGAATCGTTGAGCAGTGCAAATGTCACATCAAAACAGATGTAGTAGGACACAAATCTCACATAAAGCTTTCAAACATTCGAAACCAAAATTGCCGCCAATTCCATTCAGTCGATTGAACACTAGATGGCAGCACAAAATTGAAGCGGGAAATTGTGTTCCCACCGTTCTAATAGTAGCGTCAATATATTATAATGGGAATTGCGCTTCCCACAGGCGTATTTTGTAGGATCTTGTAGGTGGAAAGTAATCTTCCCACGGCCCACGAAAGAACTGAAACGTCCTCCCGTTGGTGTGGTGTAGTAGTTAGGAGAGGGGAGGTGCCAGCTCAGGTGTCGTCCACGTCACTTGACCATAGTTCAAAATTACGTGGTCCGTTGCCAAAAGCCCTCGTGTAGCTGAACAGTGCGACGTTAATATTCACTCACTCACTGGAATGTAGTAACATCTAAAGCTAATATTCAAAAAATAAACTCCAAATTTCAAACTCCCAGTGCCGCGTGGTGGGGAGGATTTTGGGAAAGAATGATTCAAATTTTGAAACAAATTTTGAAAAAAATGTTAGGTAGAGCTTCGTTATATTACGAAGAGTTAAATACTGTACTATGTGATCTCTTCTAGGCCCTTAAGGTATCCGACTACGTTCGGAACCGTGATTTTTCAAAAGCGTATAAATGGATAATATTAATGATATTTAGTGTTACTTAGATTATAGAAAACGTATATAACATTCTTTTAAGAATATTATTACAATAAAAAATTATTTTACAATATTTTGACAAAAAGTGAACATGGAATGACCCATTTTCAAAACATTCTCCTTTTATGAAAAATGCTTCTATTATAAAAATATTTTGCCTGTATATAGCTCAGACCTCTGTAGAGAGGCTGAACTAGAATTTTTGAAATATATAACTTAGAAGTGTGTGGATTTATCCATATTTTACTGCAACAGAAGGGAGAAATTTTAAGGAAAAAACGCCGATAATTATATATATATATATATATATATATTTCAATTGGTGGTAACTCTGAAAATAATGTGAATTTTTCAAAAATCCTAGTTCAGACTCTCTGTAGAAGTATTTATTTTACATAAGCACACACACACACAAAATATTATTATTAAAGCATTTTTTATAAAAGGAGAATATTTTGAAAAAAGGTTATTCTAAGTTAATTTTTTGCCAAAATATTGCATTTAAATAATATTTTTTGTCATAATCTCCTTGAAACACTTTTATACATATATTCTAATCTGACACTAAATATCATGAAAATGATCCATTTATGCACTTTATTAAAATCATGGTTCCGAACGTAGTCTGATACTTTAACATACATTTCTGTGAGGATGTTAATGATTTATCACCATTAACACCAGCCATGTTTTTACAAGAAATTGAACCGTCAGATGTAACTGACATAGATTGTCTTGATCATCAAGAAGGATTCAAACTATCCGAGAGAACAGCTTAAGAAAAGATTTAGAATTGAGGCCAACTGAGAGAGCAAACTCAATATCACCGGAAATCAAGACCACAACCAATCGGACCAATCTTTCCAACCAACTCAAGAAGAAAAACGTGTATATGTAAATTAGAAATCATATATATATTGGAAGTTTAATCTTAATTCCGTGAACTAACCCAGCAGCAACTGTTTACCTAGGATATAGCGATAAGCTTGATCAATTAAACTGTAAGTATAAGGCGTTTACTATTGAGATAGGATTTAATCTATAAAGATAGATTCATTGTGGTTAATTGCGCTATTAATTAGTAATACGTGTTACGTCTTCTCATTCTTGATCATCCTCCTCGTAGATTAATATTGTTTTTGTATTGTGTTTAAATTAAGATCTTAATAAACGGATTTTAATATGGCTGAATTTAGTAGTTCGTTCCTTCCCACAGACACAGGTCGTGTGGAGAGAGGGGACACCACAGCCTTGTGGCAATATAGTCAGTGTATGCATCTTCCTATTAAATGTAACATATTCTCTATGGATGTATATTCTCTTGTGTTAAATACTTAACTTGTGAAATATGCTATTCTTAGTGAACTATTCATATTGAAATATTCATCACTGAGATATATTGAACTATATCAACCTGAATTTGGATTTTTTATTGGATCAATTTTCTTTCACAGACTGGAATTTGAAATCGTAACTTTAGTCTTAGATTACAATTTCTTAAAAGTCCGCCAAATTCGACGCTAGTGCTTCTATACACAAAAGGTTAAGGGGCGTTATAAACATTCGCATTTTTGAATTATTACATATACAACCTTGCAATTTGACGGTCATGTTCCTTTCATGGAGCAGAGATTGGACAAAGAGGAGTTTTGCGAAAATAAATCCCCAGTGGGTTTGCGAAGCGTTAAGAGCACTAGAGATAAAAAAAAATTCCTGTTTTCTAACGGTTAAAACCACATACTTGTGAAATTTGGTAAGCATGTTTAGAGAGAGATCCTCTCGGAACGGATTTTACAGAAATTGACTCTTATGGGGGAAATAGAGGAATTACTAGGGCGTATACAGGTTTTTAAAAAATCCCGGATTTATGATTTACTAGACCTACAGTAAAGAGATGTTTTCTTTTGCAATGCAGACCTACAGTAAGTTTTGTTTGATTTAAATCCGCTAAGAACGAGTCTTATGGAACTTTACTCTCAAAGGGGGTAACGGGGCTTGTAGTGACCCGTAGGTGTAAGAGGGTTCGAGGAAGAAGTAGATATGATCTTAAAAATAGATACTTTTTTATATTTGACACTTTATGAGTGATTTACAACTTCATTAATTCTTAATCTTATTAGATTATTCAAAATGACATCTTAAAACGGAGTTCCTTATAACAGAGTTCTTCTCGAGGCACAACAGCTCGATACCCAATGCCATTTCCTTCCATAATTCTCGGTGGATTCTAACAAGGGGAGGGCACGACAAAGGAAATTCATTTGGGGTCGAGAGAGAGACTTGGTGTAATAGTATTACTCCTTTAGGGTGTTCACCCCTCAATGTAATTCCGCCGAATGGTGAATCAATTAGGAGAAAATAGCCTTCGAAATTCATGCTTAGTTTTTATACAATTAAGTTTTAATTTCCCGCAACGAGTCCGCAGTCTGATTGGTAAATCGTCTGCTTACTATGCGTAAGGTTAGGGTTCGATTCCACGCGATCAACTTTTTTCTTAAATTCATTTAATTATTTTTTAAATTAAATAAATTTATTTATGAAAGGTTTATTAAATGATATTTTATGTAATAATTTTTTGTAATTTATATAAAGTAAAAAAATATTACTGTAATTATATAAATATTTATATTAAATTTTATAAATATATTTTGTATTGATAAATAGTATTTATAATAAAATATATAAAAAAATATTGATAGTTTTATAATGTGAAATACAATATACTACTAATAAAATATTATATATAATATAAAATAATTTATAAAATTATTATTAAATTATTTTATAATTAATATCATAAAAAAAATGTCTTTTTTATATATTAATTTAATTATTTTATAAAATAATAAGTCCTTTTCACACACAAATAAATTTAAATAATTTTAATAAATTAATTTAAATAATAACTTTAATAATAAATTAATATTTCTTATTAAATCTAATTCTTAATAATAATAATTTTAATAAATAATTTTTATAAATAGTTGATTTTGATACTTTATAGAATACAAAATGATTACATAAAATATCATGTAATATTTAATAACTAAATTTATTCAATTTTTAAAAATAATAAAATGAATTGAAGAAAAAGAGTTGATCTCGCGTGGAATCGAACCCTAACCTCGCACATAGTAAGCATACGATTTACCAATCAGACTGTGGACTCGTTGCGGGAAATTAAAACTTAATTATATAAATCTAAGCATGAATTTCGAAGGCTAATTTCTCCGAATTGACTGGCCATTTGGCGGAATTACATTGATGGGTGCACACATTGATTGGTGAATATTAATTTCAGGCCACGCGACTTCCCAGTCGTAACTTGCTTTCTATTATCCCTAGATTTCGGGATTAACCTCACATACACCAACGTCAAAGTTTAAATAGTAAATACATTTGCATAAAATCAAGTCATATCTACAGAAAGTGGTTTTTCAACTGAAATCACACACAGTTAAAGAATAGTTTCCCCATGAGGATTTGTTGAAGAACCACGAATAGAACCCCTTAAAGGCTTTTTGATAAAATAATTTCCATTTTTGAGCTATTAGACTCAGACTGGAAATTTGGCAAGCATTTTCATTTTGTTGAGTAGACATCCACTAAAATTGTGTTTTGCGGGAATTCGCTTGTGAGGAGACGGTTACGGGAGGGTAAAACATAATTCTAATTCTACTTCCAAGTGCTACTATTTTTAAATCAAGAGGTGAGAATTATAAAGATGTTTTTCACAATACAATCGAACACTTAATGCTAGGACTTGGATAACAATAATTAATAAACAGGGTGTTGTTTTTTAAGCTGACACTATTCAGAGCCACCTGTAGATCGATCTAACAATTGAAATTGCACCAAATTTCTTATACAGATTAAAAACGACATAGAAAACAAGATTCCCTAAACAAAAAAATTTTGTTCCAAAATTCACTGATAGGGGTATTTATGGCACTAAACAGAAAATTTACATAATACACGGTATCAAAGCTAAATGAATTTTTTTACTTTAGTATGCGACAAAAGCACCTGTAATTTGGGCTCCGAAAAATTGCATTCTCAGCCAGCTCCAGTGAATATGGAGTTCGCCTTATCTGAATCAGTGTAATGCTCTTCGTGACCTTAAGACACGACAAAAGTTACATAAGGGACCTTTATTGAGTAATGCTTTGAAGGCATTAAGATGATTAAGAAATTAGAGGCGACAATTAATTCATCCAGACAGAGAACGCGTGTCAGAAGAGGGGATAACAGATGTGGTAACTGTAATCATCAAAGGACACAAAAAACCATTGCCAGTAGTAGCAGCCCCCGGGAAGTAGAGCGACAATTGGATATAAATCTTTCCACAGAATGGAAAGTTTTGCGGCGAATTCTCCTCTACTATCCATACAAAATCAGCCGCTTTCATGAACTGAAACACAGTAATTGTGATAAGCAACTGACATTAGCTCTATCGTTTCTGGCCAGGAGTGAAGTTGCCAATGGATTCTCGTGGCAAATTCTATGGGGAGATAAGGCCGATAGAGAAGCGGTGCAAAAAAACTCCTATGCATCCACCAAAAGTCATCATTTGGTGTGGCTTCACAGCCGAATTCATCATTGGGTCATTCTTTTTTGAGAATGTCACTCCGACTGGATTAGTAACGTGTACCGCTAATGCAAGAATATATCAAAACATACTGACTAATTTTGACATTCCACAACTTCAACAAAGAAAATGTCTCAATCAGATAATCGTTAAGCAGAATTAAGCATCACCACACACTGGTGTTAAGATACAGCAGCTGTTGTGCCATCACACATGAAAGAGTCATCAGTCATAGTTTTACAGTAGCATGGCCACCTTGTTCTTTTGACCTAACTTCATGTGTCTTTTGACTCTGCAGTTTCTTGAAATCAAAAGTTTATGTTGGTAGAGTTGCAAACTTAAGCGTTTTAAAGGACAACATATCACAGATAGTGCGGAATATTCCTTGCAACATGTTGCATATTGCCGTAAAGAATGTTGTGCATAAAAATGCGAGTGTGCTTCTTGAGAACGGTGGTCATATTGAATATAGTTAGCTTAACATTGTACTGCAATTTTTATGTGTTTCTTTTTACTGTAACTCATTTTAGATTATACAACTCCGTAAATACCCTTATCGGCAATCTTTGGAACTAATTTTTGCTTTTCTCGCGGAATACTACTTCCCACGTCATATTTAGTCTCCATACCAGTTATTTCGATTGTTAGATCGAGCTCTGGCTCTGAATAGTGTCAGATTAAAAAAACACCCTGTATTTTTTGTAGCTATCTAGATGTTTTATAGCCCAAAATTGAATTTCTCATGGGAAAGGATTTGCTTTTTTATTCATTTTTATGTATATTTCAGTTTTGGTAAGCTACAACAATACCCCTCTCGGTGATCTATAGAACTATTTTTTGCAAGGAATTTTACTTTCCATATTATTAGTTTCTCTACCAAATTTCAATTGTTCGATCGAGCTACAGGTGTCAGTTTAAAAGAAAAATCCCCCTGTATCTATCAAGTAAAAGTAGGACCAACGAAGCGGGCAGGTAACGGCTAGTGTATGTATATCACATCTCAAATTTTCGTCCTTCTTGGTGAGTCGCTTTTTATGTTATACTGTAGAATTGCAAATAAATCTCTATCTTAAAAATATAAAAGCAATAGAGAGCTGAAACTATTTTTTTTACACGGTTATTAAATTTGGATGAATTATGACTATATTGACAAAACAGAATTTAAGGCAGGAAGTTATTTTTTAAGTCTAATACATTTTTCTTGGTATCTTATGATTTTTTTTTCACTTAATATTTTTGTCATTCACAAAGAAAAAAATATTTCGTAAGACATATTTTCAATCGAACTATATTGTATTTTAGTAAAATAGATATGAAAAATCAATCTACGCGAATGAGTAGCTTAAATAAATGCATTAATACGACTAAATAATAATAATAATAATAAAAAAGGTAATCATGCACAAGTAAATCCTTTTAAAGTATAATTTCGGAAAAAAGTTTTGTGGGTCGCAGGTACTCAACGATCTCATAACTTAAATAATAAATCTTATGGCGTACATACAATCAACGCATTATACACACACACACATTTCGAGTAACTTATCTCGCTCTCAGATTTCAATAACTTTGTGGATATGTTCAAAATCAAGCCTTCACTTCGAATCTTGATGCGTCCTTCATATTTATCCACTCGATAAAACAAACATATACACCACAGATTGTGTTAAGTTAAAAGCAAGCTGAGAATATATAAAGAAATCTTGTTTATATTCGAAATTCAAGCGAAATTCGCTCGAAGCATTCCAAAATTATGACGTGTGTAAACATCGTATGTTTGAGAACTGCTACGAATGAAATTCAACTGAATTTTGCCAACTGTTGTTGAAAGGGATAGTCCACCGAAAAGAAAGCGCTCCACTTCTTGTTTCCTATGGTTTGTTTTGTTGTTTTTTGCTCTCTCGAACACAGTGGTTCCTTTCATAAAGTGGCCCTTTTTCCTGATTGGTTAATGTTTAATACAGAGGTAGAACAGTTATCAAAAACTTTCGCCACTTAAATAAAATACCAAAATAATTGAGTAGAGAAAATGTAAAGGATTAATACAAAACAAAAAAAAAAAATTGAATGACTTAAGACTGATGACAGAGGAAAGGGACTGACTAAAGATAATGAAAAATAGTTACGGTTTTTTTCCCCTGCTACTTGTACTAGAGATAAACCATGAGTTACAAAATATTAACTAAATTTTTTATTAAAAATTATTTACTATTTAAAAAAAATAACTGATTTACAGAGCTTCTATTGAACTTGGATTAAGATTTGCCATTACATTACAGATAAGTACTTTTTGTTAAAAAATGTAACCTTTTTTTTTTTTTTTTTTAAGTTTTATGATAAAGAAATTTTATTCTTCGTCTAAGACCAGAATCATCAGTTGGATCTTTTATACAATTAATCCTTGCATTTCAAAAAAGATATGAATATTTTCTTCCTCATTCAAAAATTTAGACTTTTTTTTCATTACTTACAAAGATAATTTTAACGAATTCGGGATTTAATGAATTTTTCTCTTTCCGCGGTTAAAATGAAGGCAAAAAAACCCTATTTAATGAATAATAAACCCCGAATTAACGAATTATTTCAGTAGTTAGAGATTTTTTTTTATTAGGTTGTATTAAAAAAAATTTTTTTCAGATGATATAGGGCAAACTTGGAAAATATGAGCACCAAAATACTTAAATAAAAAATATACTACACTAAAACACTTTCCATTTTTCCGAAATTAAAGTATTTCAAACTTTGGAATATGGTCTCCCTAATGGTATATGAACAAACCTCTAACTGTTGTTGCTATGTGTATAAAGAAGCTCCTAATCAAATTCTGCGGTTTCCCATATTTGACTAATATTTTAGACAATATGGGCAGAATTGTCGGAAATATGGGCAGGTTGCATTATAAAAAAAATAAGAGAAGCTGTCCTCTATACATTTACCTATTCCAAACAGAAATACATTTTTACGCTAATTACATGTTTGGAAATTAAAGTTTTGTTATTGAACAAATTGTATCACAAAATAAATGTCCAAGTTTTTATCTATAAATTAAAAATAATTAAATGGTGAAAATCTGATAAACTATTAAATAAACACAAATTATAACAAACTTTAAAAAAAACCACTTTAATGAGAACTTGCACTTCATCATACGCTCATCTCATTACAATAGGAGTCACCCTCTAACTCGACATATTCCTCATGAAGAAAGACACATAAGCAAGAGACACAGCATTGCTCTTGCTCATTGCTGTCCTTGATTTTCATGATAATAATTAACACCACAAACAGGACAAATGTAGGATGTGTTGTGTTTGCTAGCTCTTGCTGCTGCTCTGCGTTTTGCCCCTACACCTTGTGACGGGCTCATGCGTTTTTTCATTAACGTGTCCTTTTGGGTTCTTTGGGGCCAGAAGAAATGGCAATTCTTTACCAACCAACCCGAGAAGTAAAACGTGAATGAAAGATGCAAATTAGGAAGCTTTTAAATAACAGAAGTTTAGAGTAAGCGGTGTGGCATTTGGGGAGTGTTATGATAGTCCGTGTTGCAAGTGTGAAGAGTATTTCGAGAAGTTAAGTGACAGTCCAGAGAGGTTACCCGTGACAGAGAGCCTTTAGTCAAGGTGGAACAATTCCACGCCAGTGAACCGCAACTTCAGTTAGGATCCGGTAGATTGCTGCTTCGTTGGACATTAAGGTAGGAGTTACCATTTTAATATTCGGATCTGTGTTTACATTGAAATTGAGCTTAGGCGAGTTAGTTATTGATAGTGGTCCGGGTTACGTTATTTCGGTATTGTATATTGTGTGTTTCGCCACCGCGTAGATTCTCTAACATATCATATATTACCTAATCTGTTATTGGTTAAGTTAAGATCTTAATAAAGTAATATTAAGATTATGGCAGCGTCTGGTTCTTCATTTAATCCTACACCTCTAGCTCACACTGATAATCTAGGAGAAGGGCCCTTACAACTTTCACCTTAAACCTTCAACCACTTTAAACTTTCACTTCAACCCTTACAACCTTCTCTACGACCTCCTTTGACAACTCTCTTCGTAGAAGCCCCAGGGACTTTTTGCACTTCTCAGCTCTCTTGAAATGTTCTTGCGTCTTCCACGATTTCCGCAAGTTGTTTTCAGTGTTGGATTTGGACTCCGCTCCTCTAAAAATGATGCTACTGACTACGAGAAGACAGTAGGACAATACATGAGCCATTTGCTGCTGTAACTTACCCTAAGTAATAAGGAAGGAAAGGACGCATAGGACGAGAGGATGATTTGAGAGTTAGGTTGGAAACCATTACTTCAAATTTCAGAACTCTCTGCCCATATTACCCTTAACACTAGAACGTCTGAGATTTTGATTACTTTTAAACGCTCACCAGTGTCATTTTGACACCACGACAAAAAATGTATAAAATAATTTTTTAACTAAATAATTGCAGGACTACTGTTCAGTAGGGTTTAGTTTTAAGAATTTTATTATTTCATGTAATTAACACATTTTATGGCCCTTTATATCATAAGAAACTGACGTTGACATTACGTTTCACGAAGCTTGTTGGACCACTGCTTTGTCGCAAAAAATTTCGAGTCGCAAACTGCCAAGAACATTACTATTATGCGGTATCTATTCTGTGCCATCCCTAGCGATATATATATTAGGATTTACTGGAATATAATCAATTATATCTGTTTTTTCTTCAGATTCTTTGCAGTCACTTTCACTCAATCTTATGTCTTCGACGGAATCTAAATTAGAGAGCCGATTAATTCTCAGAAATCTCTCACAATAAATTAGCAATTTCATCAGGGCTTAGACCTTTTCTACGAGCCATCGTTTCACGGTGTCTGCTTTGCACAAGGTTCGAAAATCGAATGTTTTTTTTTTTATGAGCAGGTATCCAAATGCTATGTAACGAAACGCTTAGACAGAACAATTTTAGAAAAATAAGATTCGTTTCCGCTGTTAACCCAATAACACTGCATTCAAGGTCAAATAAATGTGTGACACTACTTTGAAAAGTTTGTTTCACTAGTAGTAATGATGAACGACAGCTATTTATGATGATAAATTGTCTTGGTGTCGAAATGACACCAGCGGACGACCCCTAGGTATTTTTAGTTGCAAAATTTCTCCTAATTAACCTAGAACCACAAAACTTTTACTGTGTAATTACCATGGAAAACAATTAAAAGTCAAGAAAAATTTTCAAATTCCCTGTAAAAATGCGAATATGACAGGTTCTGGTGTCAAACTGACACCGGTGGACTTTCTAGTGTTAATCTTACTGCCCATGTTTGCTGTAGTGACATTGTTCAATTGTTGGCAATTCTGCTATCGAAGGGAGAAAGAACGAAACCTCCCACTACCGCCAACGAATACTACATTCACATCAGATTACAGCCAATTATAGGTTTCATGTAAAATTAATTAAATTTGTGTATTAAGACTTAAGATAATTTAAATATAACAACTCCAATTTGAAGTATTAGGTAGTTGTACTTGCATAAAAAAAGGTCAGTTTGCACTATGTTTTGACCAGCACAACAATACAAATCAGTAGCGCACAAAGGAATTTTTCAAGGGGGAGGGGGGTCCCGGGTCGAAAGCTCACCATTCTTGTATCATGCTCCTTTTGATTTTGTCGATTTTCGGAAACAAAACACAGTAAAAAACTAATTACTGAATAAATAATTAGCATTAATTAATAAAATTAATCATTAATAACAAATACTTGATTAAATTTTACGTACTATATACTTAGAATTATAATCAATCGAAAAAAAATCAAGGGCTTTGAGGGGGTCCAGGCCCCTAGGACCCCTCCCCCTTGTGTGCACCACTGATACAAATAAATCACACAGTCCCCATGGCGCTTGAGTACTGCCATCGCCCCAGTGGGAATGCACCAACTCAAAACTGTATGTGTAATAAGGGTATTTACTTAAATGTGTCCATATTACCTTAGTGCACATATTTGCTAAGTTTACCCTATACTTTTTGTCTGGAACAGAAAGACTTTTTTCGTAAGCAGCAAATTTCAACAGGAAATTGCCATTGCTAGACTTTACAGGCGTAGATGAATCATGACCGTAACCTATTGTGCGAGTCTTGAGTACGACAGGAAATTTCTTTATCTCATCCCAAGCCACAATGTAGAAGATATTTTAAGTTTTTTACCATTATGATATATTTGATGACAGACTACCTAGCTGTGCAACTGAAGTTAAGGAAATTGTTGATTATTTGGAGCCAATGAATAGCGATTCTAATGCAGAAATCGATAACGAAACTCCTATCAAAACTTGCATTTTCTAATGCTTAACATTGTTTACAGAAACTATCAAAGTATATCTCTTTCTTACAGAATAGAATGTAAATGATGCAGTATTTTCTTCCCTGCATAGAGTTGAAAGAGAACTCTTTTGAGTCAGGAATCAGAAAGATTTTCAAATATCTATTAGTATTTTAAAATTTCTAATTAACTGTGGTGCGTAATAATTCAATAATAGTATTTTTAAGCTCTATTGAATAAAAAGTGTGCAATTTCTAACTATGGATATTTTTTGTGTAGTTACTAACAGAGAATTTCCCAAAGGTAAATGTAAAAAATTTGTATTTTGCTTGGTCCCTGTTATAATGAATAACTCTGAACGGGGTCCGGTACTTGAATTTTCCAAAAATTATCGATTTTCCCTTTTCTAAAAAGTTCAAATATTTCTGTTTAAAATGATATATGATATGAGGAAATACAATAATTAGAAGTATTTTTATTTATTTTTTTAAATGAAGCTAAGCCTTGACGCGCATCAAATGAGCTCTGCTAGGAGAACCTATGTTTTTCCTTGCATAAGTTTCTGATGAGCGCAAATCCATATGATGTTCAAGTGGAAAAATTAGAGTAT
Source organism: Trichonephila inaurata madagascariensis (assembly GCA_019973955.1). NCBI lineage: Eukaryota > Metazoa > Arthropoda > Arachnida > Araneae > Nephilidae > Trichonephila > Trichonephila inaurata. The sequence goes on along the minus strand of BMAV01025345.1, from coordinate 85,352 downwards.
ATTGGACTTATCTGAAATTACATGGGAACACGTCTTTTGGATCTTCAAAGCGAAGCAGAGAAAAAAAGTATGAGTGACAGATAAAGCCAAAGAGATCTTAAATGATATTTTAATATGAAAATTTCAAAGATATTATAGTATGGCTATTAAAAATAATATCAATTATGTACACAGCTGTTTTATTTTCATCTTCCGACTTCAAACAAGAGCCCTCAACATGGACCAAGTCATGCGATAAAAATGCCTGGTGTCAGTTTCAAAAGATAGAAGAGTAATGAAAGGCATTATAATCATAAACACACACACCATAATGAATTAGCTGAAACCATTTTTTAAAGATCTAGGTGACCCTATGCTATTAAGAAAATGCTGACACGGAAAGACCCAGAACCCATATGAGTCAGTTAATGCCATATGGTCAATGATTCCTATATATAGATCAACATCTCTAAAGGTTATTTCTTTCCTTTCTTTATAGGCAAATTCCATGTTTCATCATTGCAGTAAAGTAGTACAAAAATCTAGCCTATAACAAAAAGAAAATAACACTCAATTCAAACTAAGTAGGATTAAAAAATTGCCAATATTGTGATTTAAGTAAGAATTTTTATTTACATATAACATTTTCTGACATTCTTTTTGTTCTAAACTATTTATGGTACTTTCATCAAAATCAGACCTTCATTTAAAAATCTATTTAATGTCACTTTTTGGTTTGAATTAATGTTGTAATTTCTACTAAATATAAAGGCTACTTCATTTTTTTTTGTTACAATTTTTCTTATTTAAGAGTTTCTGTTGTGTGTTTTGTTTGATCAGAACTGTTTTAAATAACCTTTTAATTTAAATCAATATTATTTCTATTTCACTGTCTTACAGTTTTTTGTTTATTTTCTGAAATATGCTTTTCTTGCTTATTATTGTAGTGTACAGCAATTACGTGATACCATGACTCAAAAGTCAATTTTTCAGCCGAACAATATGAGGTTTTTGTACACAGAATCTTAGATCATGATTACTTATTCATCAATCACGCAAATATCAACCTTTTTTTTTTTACAACCAATGAAATTACACTTTCATTTTTCATGTCATGACCAATTTGTTAAAAAAAAAAATCTGTTAGAAGGAACTTTATTCCTTTCCTTTCTTCATCGGCAAATTCTAAATCTTGCTTATTATAACAAAAAAAGTAGAAAAACCTAGCTAACAGCATAAGTTAGTATTAAGTTTAAATCAGTTGCTATTAATGGATTGAAAATATTTAAAAAGTACCCACCCATCAATGTCAGTAACTGATATTAATCTGATTTCTTAGCATGCTCTATACATGTTACTATACTTAGCACTCATAGAAATAACATTATTTATCAAGATCTTCAATAAAACTATGGATTTGATTAAAAGCATATCAAAGTAATTTTCTTTGGGACTTTTAAAATTCAATGTTTTTGTCATATGACATTATTTTGTGTGTGCGTGGTTTTTTTTTTTTTAACTTTCCTTCTGACAATGTTATCTTTATGTGATTTTTTGGAGAAATTATATATATACATTTTTTACATATAGATGCATTGATGTAACAATTCCTGCCATTGAAAAAAAAAAGTTATTACTTTTCTGTTGGTAATATTATAGGATGCTTCCTATTTACATGATAATTCAGAATTTGGAATTTTTTTTTTCATGTTACCGTTTTCGAGCTTATGGTCCCTATGACCGATAAGTACTCATCTGTATTTCAAATGACCAAATTAGAAAAAAAAATTGTTTAACAAGAAACTGTTTGCTGAAAATATGATGAGGTGCACCATGAAACAATATTCTTATATTTTCTTTTGGATTCCTTTAAATTCAATGTTGATCAGAATTTCTGTAAAAAAGCAACATGTTTTAACTTTGCTTCAGACAATCTTGAAATATATAAATCCATTTAAATCATTTGTGATCCGAAAAGTGTTTACAGAAAAAAGATACATCTTGAAAAGATTTTCTCATTTCTCCTTGGATTTCTTATAATTCAGTGTTGGTGTAATTTTACATCTCATGGCTCAATGTTGCTTCAGATAACCTGTTCCTCACATAGTTTTTTGCAGATCATATACATATTTTATACATTATATTGTCTATATATGATATATATTTTTTAATATTCACTATAGTTACTTATCATTGTATTTACTCATTTGTTTGTTCTTTGTAACAGAATTACAATTACTAAAGAAATATTGCAAAAAAGTATTGTTTCAATACTCTAATTTTTTAGCAACATGTTTTATTTGTTTCATTCAGTACTGTTGTTGATTATGGATTATTTCAATAGAGACTTGTTTTCTTTTATATAGTTTTTTTATAATTTTAGTTCATACCAATTAATTTTTTTCAGTATTGTATTAAAGAGAAATGATAGATATATACAGTATTATATCTGTTCCTCGTGTAATAAATTTTTTTTCCAGTTGAAGGCTTTAATATGTTATTTATAATAGTATTTTCTGAATCACAGTTTATCAAAATTAATATTTTCTTTTGGTTTATCTATTTCAGGTTATTTCACCCATAGTTCCCATTGTAGAAACTTACAACTGCTATTACTTTTCTGTTGTAATTTTCATTTATATTTTCATTCATTATTTCTGTTTGTCATGTTAATTTTTTCTGTCTTACATTTAAATATATGCTTTTGTTAAATTATTTTTTACTATGAGGCCAAATTGCAATTTGCTTAAAATTATTTCTAGTGTCAAAAATATTTTTTAAAATGAATGTTAATTTTTGGTAATGCCACTTAACACAGGGTTCAAATTACCTTCCCTAAAAAATATATTGATTGCTATAATAGCTGAATTTTATATTTTTAAAACTTAGTCCTTGCAAAGAATGGGCATTTCAGCTGGTATATTAAAAGGTTATGAAATTCCTTAAAATCAAAAAGATAAAAAGACATAATTGAAAAAATGCGATAAAATAAGATATTGATAGAAGAGTCAGCAAGTTACCTTTTTTAAGTCCATAATCTTAGATAAGAGTTCACTGTTTGACAATTATTTCAAATTATTTTTATTAAACATTTTTTTCCGTAATGAACTTTTTGTATATTTTTTACTGTAAAAAGCAGAGAAATACAGCTAACATATAATCATTCACAAACTTAACACTATGACAGGCAGAGAGCCCTGGATTCGGATTCTTGTGCAACATTACATAGGTTTTGAATAAACAAGCAAATGAATTTTTAAAAAGACGAAGTCACAATACAAAGAAAGGTTAATAAAATTGATCATTAAAAAATATGAAATAAAACATCCTATTTTTATCATTCAGAAACTGTGTGCAAGTTTGGAAAACTTGCCAAAAAATAAGAGAGGAAAGAAATCCCATTTAATTATAACAATAACAACTAAAACGAGAATGTTAAGAATAAGTTAGAAAAAAAAAATGTCAAGTGTCTTGTAAAATTATTTTTAGTGCTTAAGCACTCCTGTATTCATTTAAAAAGCACCAATATATGCAAATTTTATTATGATTTACTATCTTTAGACTTGAATGAGTAGTTTTTGAATCAAACAGTCATGGGATAAAATTTCAAAAAAAAATTAATTAAATTATACACAAAAAATTTTTGGAATTTTTCCATAACAATTCCTACGTCTTGAGAGATTCAATACTTTTATTTAATGGCATTGCAAAACGCAAATATTTATTTGACACCTAAGAATTAAAATCATACACTGAATTCATACTTGATAGCAAATATATTTCAGGAAATAAACACTTTTTTTCATCTTGGTAAAAAAAAAATTATGGTCAAAACAAAGATAAATATATATAAACCATAATCTGTTTTGAAAAGTTTATTTTAACAGTGTACATACAAATACACATGGAATTATAAAAAAAAATTTTTTAACTTTTCGTATACAAAAATTCTGATGAAATTTTCATAATTAAAAAGGTTGATTTCAAATATTTAACAGATATTTTTGTAACAAAACTCTGTATGAAACAGAATTTAACATTAGATGCACAAGTTACATGGAAGTATGATTTATCGAGAAAGGAAAAAAAATTGAATATGAATATTAGTACTGCCTAAAACAAGTTAAAAATCATATTTTGGATATTACATAGCAAGAAAATAAATTTACTTGAAATTAAATTTTATTCGAATTAAATATTTCATTTTCACTTGCTGCACGTTGTAGACGATGTATTCATTATAATGCAAAGATCCTGTATAATCTGGAACTGCAATTAGCGGCCCGCAAGGTACTTTGGCTTCAGATCTGAAAAAAAAAAATTTTTTTACAAATATTAACAAAATTTAAAATTTTATATACAGAAAAAGTCAACTGAAGCTTATTTATCATATACAAAGCATGAAAATTCCCAGTAACAACAAATATCAATTCAAAATTTAACTAATCTAAATTAAAGATAAGAATATTTTTTAAAAAACAAACCAGAAAAATTAAGATTTAGTTTCCAATAATTCCAAGTGGCACAGAAAAAGTGTTAAATTAGTGTATTTGTGCATTCCAGCAAAAAAATAATAAATTATAAAAAATTAAAAAACGGAGATTTTTGATGCTCAGAATGCATTAAATGCAATCTTCTCAAAATAACTAGCAACTCTCCTCAGTTACAAGTCTAATAATATTTATCTCAGAGTATATTCTTACTCACTTACATATACGAGATCAAACATTTGCAACCTCTGTAAGGTAGAATTCACACAAAAGCTTTTAAAATAAACAACTCATAATATTCATCAACCAAGTAATTGCATTATAAATCATGAAAACAATGTAAGACTCCACAAGCACCATCAAAAAATTCTCCTTTATGATCAAAAGCTATTACCTTAATGTTTCAGGCCAGGAAAGGAGACAGGAAGTATGCTTATTGTCTTCTATATCATGACATGCACCAAGGTAATGGAAGTACTTTAAAAGGTTGATATAAACATACAAATATGGTTACCTATAAACAGTTGCATAACGGAGAATATTAGGGCCCCCTGCAAAGTCAGGTTTGGGGCCCCAAGTTGAATCTTACAAAGGGTATGTACTTAGCTTCAGTCAGGCTTTGGGCCCCCTAGAATCCTGCATCTGATAATTTTTCTAATCACTATATATGGCAATTCAATTCTAAATGTCCTTTTGAGCTTGTTATCAATCTGGGATTTAATCTTGTATTTAAAAAAATCATATTGCATATAAAATTGCTATACCGGGAATGAAATAAATAACAAAATTTTACTTTTTATACAGATACAGCAAAGTAGAAAGGAAACATCAATATATAAATTTGCAGAGTAGGTATAAAGGAACCAAAATAAGTAGACACAATTGCAGCCCCTTGTAGCTAACCGAGTGAGTGAATATTAACATCACACTGTACAGCTACACAATGGCTTTTGGCGATGAACCTAATAATTTTGAACCATGGTCAAGTGACAAGGACAAAACCTGAGCTGGCACCCCCCCTCTCCTAACTACCACACCGCACCAATGAGAGGACACTTGAGCTCTCGACAGATTCAACGTGCATCGCTCCCCTACATGGCGGGTCTTTAGTGGTACTGGGCTCAAACTTGTGACAAGCCAGCTACAATCCAATACCTTGACCAGTAGGCTACCGCGGCCACACAGGTGACTCGGAGAATGGGAGCTGAAGTCACGGAGGATATTGCACTGATTGTCCCTCACCAAAGCATATCGCCAGATGCGTTTGTACTGATGATCATTCAATTTTAATTTCAAGGGCTGAAAAAAAGAGTTGTTTTCAGCAATCGATTGCACTTTGAATCAAGTATGAACACCGAAGATGTGTATGGAGGAATAAAGGGAAGCGGAAGGATACTCACCCAACAGTCACAACTCCCAAGAATCAGATACGGGATGCTATTTCGATTGATAGGCAGATCTCTTTGCTTATCATATCTATGACACCCTTACAGTATGATGGTACCTTGACAAGATTCTATGACCATTAGTGTGTTGTCTTTCTTTTCACGGATCTCTGGGTTTACATTTCAACAGGATAATGCCCAGTCGCACACATGCTTGCCTTGATAACAGTTTGCATCAAAGCCAAAGATGGGCCATTGCATAGATCCCCCCTTGTAGTTGCATTTCCCAAATAAAACAATTCATTCTATAATACTACTACTGTTTCATTTTCAATATGTACACAACATATATAAATTTTGGATAAATTAGGATAAGTTCTTAATGAGGTGCTTTTTATGTTTTAGAGTATTATGGTAAAATTCCATCCACCCAAACATATCTAAAGATATTTAATTCATTATTCCTATTCAACTTGAGTTGTGCTATTAAAGGCAATATAACCTTACCTCGTTAGAACTACTTGGTGCTCTTCTGGGTGCTAGATTTACTACAGCAACATTCAGAAAATTATCAAAAATAAGAAATCTGCTTCAGTAACATTCTGGATTGATTTCCAAGTTGTGTTATACAGGATAAAAGAATCCACTAAAAGATGGAAGCAAATTACTGTCAACCATGTTAATGAGATAAAATCGTTGTCTGATAAAAATAGTTGGTATCATTGTCTAGATAAAGAAAATCCAGCTAATTTTCAGTCCAAAGGTACATCAGTTGAAACACTCATTCACGAGTCTACAACACTCAACTTACCAAGCTTTTTTATTCACACACAAAAATTCTTACCAGACCTGAATCTCTTATGTGTCAGAAGAATATATTACTAAACTCAAAAAATATAACATCTAACGTTTTAACTTTAAGTGTTCAAGAAACCTTTTGATAAATCTTTTATTGAATTTTAGTAAAAATCTTGTTTCTAAACAATGTATTGAGTTTTATTTTCAGGTTTAATTATGTAATCAGGTTGAGTTCAAAGTCAGAAAGGTTCCATTTCTGCTTTAGAAAAATACAATGCAGAAACTCTCATGATTAAGGAGATTCAAAATTAAAATTTCCTCATCGAGATTCCACGTCTAAAAAAAGATAGCTTGATGTTATCCTCAAGTAAGATTAAATCATTATCAACATTTCTTCATTCTTAAAGAATTTTAAAAATAGGAAGTTGATTTACAACTGCAGTTCTATTTCGATCGTTAACATCCAATCTTATTACCGCAAGTAAAATAAATTAATTATGAAAAATTGTCATATTAAGTATTTCCATTTAAAACCTACAGCTTTACCCTACCAGATTTAGACAAAAATATTGATCTACATGAGACAGATCTTTGTAGAAAGGTTATTCATAATTGTATCAAATATTTTAGCGTAAATCTTAGGGACAATGGTAAAAAATGGGCGGATACCAAAAGAAAAATCTTAATTTTATTTTGAATAATGTTGGTAATGATTTTTGAGGTCCATTTTACATAAAGAACAAATAAAAGAGGAAAGGTCCCTCCTTGAAAATTTATGCATGTACTTTTGTATGCTTGGTAACTAAACCAATTTACTATGAAATCATCTCTGATTTGACATCAAAATCATTTATTACAATGCTCAAACGTATTGTTTGCCGTGGAAGGTGTAGCAAAATATTTTGGGATAACGGTACCAATCTCATTGGTGCTAAAAAGACAATTCTTAAATTTAGTCAGAAAACATTGAAAAGTTATCTTCAGAAGAAAACATTAAATAGCTGCCCTAGTGAACCAAATTAAGGTGATTTACGGGAGGCAAGTGTCATATAATTCAAGTACTATTTCAGAAGACAAGTGGATAATTCAAATATCACTTATGAAGAATTCCTTACTATCATGCAGTAAATGGAGGGGATACTAAACTCTAGATCCCTTACTCCACTCTTTTGGAGACCTTAGTCTTGATCTATGTCTTCTTTCTTATAGGGAGATCAATAACTGCAGTTGTTGATCTTGCAGATAATAGTTTAAAGAGATGGAAAAACTGACTACAAAAAGAGTTCACACAATTTGGTAACAACAAATCACACACAAATTACCTCAATGATTTGAAACAAAATACACGATTTTTGAGAAAAATATCAAAATTGGAGATGTGGTAATCATTAAAAAAAAAAACCTGTCTGTAAATAGTTATTAGGTTGTATCATTCAGATTACCCAGGAAAAGATCCTTGTAAACGGTAACGGTTATACATTTACGTGGAACCTTAGAGATAGCTCTATTATCCACTCATCATAATAAATTGAACAGAGAACAATTTGTTGAAGTTACATAAAAATAAAAAGCAGTCCACATTAATTGCAGCACAATAACGCTGGTGGAGGGGTGGGTGGAAACCACTCTACCAGTTGATTTAGTTTCTGTTTCGCTTTCATAGGAAAACGAAGAGAAAATGATGTCACATCTCCATGACAGCAAAGCCCGTCTTTCAACCGTCTGCCGCATCTTGATGGAACGAGGAGAGAAGGGATATATTTTTTAATAACAAGGATTAAGAGAATAATATTTTTACGTCCGTTACACATTACCTCTAAGATAACTGCGTGCGGTTATTGAAAGGAAGTTTTAAATAACCACTTGGAAGAAAAAGTAAAAAAAGGTAGAGGAGTTTGAAATAAGATCATGAGGGGTGAAGTTGCCACACAAAACGCGATCAAAAACTTCCATGGCGCGGGAGGGGGGGGGAGGGGAATAATTAGAGTGAGTGAAGTCTTGCAAAGAAGCCAACTAGTGTAACAATAAAGCTCATAACTTTTTAATTCATATCAAGACATCCTCATCCTTTTCAGAGCTGGGAAGTGTTGATAGGAGTGATTAAGAACTGCTCTAGGTCTCTTAGAAGAGCTAGGAATAGAATTGTCGTAAGCCGGGATTTCCCTGATAGATTCATTTGAAATCTGTGGTAACCGGTTGAAGAAATTTTCTGATTGTTTTTTGATGAAATCAAGAAGCGGTGGAACATTAAGATCTTTATGCAAGACTTCGTTCCTGACAAACCAAGGTGCGTTAGCTGCTCTACGCAGTTGAATGTTTTGAAAAGTGTGCAATCTTTTCAGGTGAGTAACTGCCGCCCCTGCCCAGATGGGAGAAGCGTACAACATGATGGAGCGAAGAATGGCTTTGTATAATAGAACCTTGTGCCTTAATGCGAGCTTGCTCTTGGGAGAAATCAAGCGATTTAGAATGTTTCTCATTCCAGCCGCCTTTTGGTGGGCGGAACGAATGTGTTTAGTAAAGTTTAATTTAGTGTCAAGTATTAAACCTAGGTACTTATATTCAGTAACCCAGGGGACAGGCTGATTAAAAATGCTGACATGCGGGAGGTTTCCGATGCACCGCTTTCTCGTAAAGAGGAGGCATGCGCTTTTAGATGCATTAACCTTTATTTTCCAGTCGTTAAGCCAGGTTTCGAGTCGAATGACATAATTTTGAAGCCGCTCAATGATATTGCGGTTATAAATGTTTTGGGTAAAAATGGCAGTGTCGTCCGCGTGCATCGCTAAGTGGACTTCGGCAGCCTTGGGAATGTCGTTGATGTATAGATTAAAGAGCTTGGGCCCTAATAAAGATCCTTGTGGTACCCCACTGAGAATTGGACGCGGGGTGGAGAGACTGTTTTCAACTCTTACCCTAAATTCACGAGAATTTAGGTAGGAGTGTATAATTTTGATGAGTTGTTCCGAAAACCCAAGTCGCATCATCTTGGATATCAAGCCATCATGCCAAATTTTGTCAAAGGCTTTGGCTATGTCCACAAAAAGCATACCCGTGGCCTGGTTTTTATGAAAGCCGTGATGAATCAGCTCAGTAACTCTTAGTAACTGAGTTACTGTGGAGCACTGTGTAACAAAGCCATGCTGTTCAGGAATAATAATATTCCTGGCTATGCAGTGCTGATTCAGGAAAAGATCCTTGTGTTCACCACTCTGATTATTTTATTATTTCAATAAATATCATGAAGCTTGAATAACATGAATATATTTTAAATCACACGTATTAATGTTAGGACAATACTTCTAAGCAACATATAGTAAAAATATATCAAACATTCTGTATTTCTCATTTCATTTATTAGATATAGTTTTTTAATTCTTCAGTTTTATATTAATTTATATTACTCTTTCCATTTATTCTGAAAAACTTTCTTTCATGAATTAATGGAAATAATGCAAAAAACCATGCTAATCACTATTGTTTCATTTAAAAAATATGCTAAAACTGTTTTCCACCTGATTGAGTGCTGCAAAGATTCGATATAATTTTTTAAATACCAATAAAATTTTGCAAATTGATCTTGCAATCTAAAATTTGATGATTTATGATGCCCTCAATCAGCTATGTTTTGCACTGAGAGAAATATTCTTCTTAAAAAATATTTATACTGAGATAATCTAGGTTCTCAAATCTTCTTTTAATTTAAACTCAGTAGTGCAACAGCCCATGAGGGCCATGGCCTACAGTGCCCATTCCAGTATACATGACCATTGGGCACTGAGGTGTATGAGCAGATGTCCTGATCAGGTGGTCAGTCTGAAACAAGACACCCAGTGTTTTAAGTCCCCAAGCAAGCTTGGTACTCATTTATCAATCCACTGCAATGAGGATGAAAGGTTGAGTCGACCTTGCCCAGCCTGGGAATAGAACCCGGACCTTGGTGTGGAAGAGCTACCACTTGACCACAGGCCTTCAATCTTCTTATATTTATGCAAATTTCACAAAATTTCTTATTAATTTAATTCTTTAATTTAAACAATGCAAAATAAATAACTAAATGTAAAACCAACTAACCAAAATAGATATCTAAACTGAATAATTTTCTATCTTTTATTTATGACAATACAAGATATAATTCAATAAATAGTTGGTGATAGCTTTTTTTGCAGCCCTTTTCTGTAAGTCGCAGTACATGCTCCTGGGCTTCAATCTAGATAAATCCATTTTAAATATAAAAAGTTAAAGAGTTTTTCAGTCAAACACAAGTTTCTTTCATTTAAAAAAATTATTACTATCACTGAATATCCTATTAATCATTATGATTCAAACGTTTTTACTCCATCTTCATACCCAATGGAGAAAACAAACAATTATTTGGTCATGTCTATACAAAAAAGTGAAAACGTAATTTGAATAGAAAAAACGAATGGAGACAGTTAAAAATGGAATATCTCCACCCAAAAGCATGGCTTTTCCTTTCAATCAGTATCAAATCAATAATTTCAAATATTTTACAGATAAAATCACAGAAAAATAAAATCACATTTCATTCATTAATGTAGATGGATATTTACATTTAAATGCACTTTTGTGTACTTAATATATGTTCATGTTTGAACAATAAAAAAATATAAAAAATAACATCTCTTATAATATTCATCTTCAAAATTAACTAAAAAAAGGAAGTTGCTAAGGAATTTCAAATTCTTTGATTCTAAAGATAAATTAATAAAAAGCATCTACTTACGATAACGCTCCTGTTCTGAAACAACTAGGATCAAATCTGCCTTTCCCCAAGACACTGTTGCATTCCTCCGGCAAAGTGATGGGTAAATCTTCATCTGCTTTATCTAAATAATGCTGCTTTCCAACAGATACCTAAATACAGAAAAATTGAAATCGATGTATTGGGTAAAAGGGAAAGTTCTGTAGTTTTTGAATGTGTGAACTCTTATGCATTGTTGATTCTTAGTAAGAATTTGGAATAGACTGAAACAGGTTTAAAAAGTTATATTAGTATGTTATTGATGATTTATACAAATTTTTTTGCATTTTAGTCAGTTGTTTTAAACTTGTAAAACTGTCAACATGAGTGAAGAAAAAATGCACTTAAGACATTGTATGTTGCTTCAGCTCCAAACAGGGAATAATGCAATGGGGGTAAAAATAATTTTTAAAAAATTGTGTGACATGTTTGGAGAGGAAGCAGTATCAAATTGAACATGCTAAAGATGGCTCGTGAAATTTTGATTGGATGATTTTTCTATGAAAGATGAACCCAGATTAGAAGGCCATCGGATGTCAGTGACGAAGTGCTATGCAATATGATCAGGACACACACAAATCCCACATTAACTTTCACAGAATAGGGCTTCAAGCTTGGAATTCATCAGACTAATACTTTGGACTACATTAAAAGGCTTCGTTTTGAGTCTCTGTTTCTGTGCCACAAGATTCAGAAGAAAGCATATGTTTACAAAGGGGAGACATCACAATCCACATCCAAAGGTGTGCCTCAGAAGGTTATGTTGTATTGTTGGTGAGTGAATATTAACGTCACACTGTTCAGCTACACAAGGGCTTTTGGCGACGGTCCTCGTAATTCTGAACCATGGTCAAGTGACGAGACAACATCTGAGCTGGCATCACCATCTCCTAACTTCCAAACCACACCAACGGGAGGACGTTTGAGACCCGACTGTTTAACATACATCAGCCCCTCTACATGGTGGGTCTTGAGTGGCACTAGACTCGAACTCATGCTGGTCATGAGTCCATGACCTTGACCACTGTGGCTTCAAATTCCAATGTAGCATAAGTGAAAGAGAAAAAATATAATTTCAAAAGATTCCCCATTAGCTATTATTTTACATATCTTCCACATGTTTATACATAAAATAAAATACATAAAATAACATACTTCACACAACAGAAGTAATCCTTCATTCTTTCTTTTGGTTGCAAAACAATAGTTTGCACTTTTACTGCTTACATCAGCAAAATATACACCTTTCCCAAACATATATCCAGTAACTGGAGCTTCTGGTGGAGCAATACGAAGTCCTTCTTTTAGGATTCCCAACCAATTTGTTATTCGACTACCATGCCATAAAAGTAAATTATTCCCAAAATTCTTAAATGAAGAAATTTCTTGATCTTTGTAGCACTTAAATGCATCAATAATTTCCATTTCATATGTTGTATGAGTTGGTCCATGCGTATCCTTTAAACATTTTTCCAGCTCCTAAAAAATTTAACATACTTTATACATATAGAATTATATTATCAATAATCATAATTTAGCAAATTAAATGAAGAAATACTGAAAAAAAGCATTTTCAACACAAATTGGAAATCAGTTACAATGTTAAATTAAAAACACACACACAAGCACACATATATAACACTTCAGAAATACCTTAAATAAAAACCACAAAAATAAGTACGATTTAAAAAATATTAAACCTTCAATAAATATAAACCAAACTATAAATATATATATAAAAAAATAATTTGCGGTAAGAAATATATTTCTAAGCAGAAGAAATAAAGGACAAGATATTTTACTTGTTTAAAACTAAATATTCAAAACATTTTTAATTTCAAAAAATATCAAAATATTCATGTTAATATAAATCAATGAATTAACGTGATTGATATGTACCTCAATTGAAATTCAGCTGGACATTTAATTTGATAGAAACGACAAAAAATTAGAAACACAGAATTGTTCAATTACTTCTGAAAATAATTAAGTCAACAATCCAGTTGTTAGAATTAAAATCAAGCAATTATTTTAGCTAGATTTTCAAAGGCTCACAATACATAATATTCCCCGTAGAATATAAATTTTGAATATTATCAAAATATTAGGTAATAAGCATCATTTCATCAAGATGAAATGTAATGTGTATTGTATGAAATATAATTCACAATATTTAAAAAATATAAAGCACTTTTATCTTTCAAAAAACAATTAATGAAAATATATTTCAAATGAAAATATTAAATAAGTTACAAGAATAATCACTCAAAGTCTTTACATATCATAGCTATAGGTCATAAAAAATCAATTCATGCAAAGCTATATTAATTATCATTATACCTAATTCTTAAAACAGCATCATCTTCCTGAAGTCCAGTTCTGTTACCAAATTCAAAACGTCTTTTATTTAAAAAAAAAAGTTACAAAAAATGAAAAACTTTTTAAATATTTTATTAAAAAGTTAAACCTTTCAGTAAGTAATGCAGAATCAGTCACTGGAATTTTCATAGGTGAGTCAAATCTTTATAAAAATATATTTTACTTTATACTTAGACTAAAAATACTCCTTTTTCTTCTAAAAAATAAAAGTACATAAACCTTCAAATATTTAAATTTTTTAAACTATGAAAATGGCAAATATGGTACAAGCAAAGCATTTAATTTAAAAGCTTCATCTTAAATTTTAAAATGTAATAAACATAACACAATTAATCTAAAACGTTCATAGAATCTCCTTGCTCTTTGCAGCAACATATATTATATACCTTGATAATATTTAAATTTTTTTAAAAAGGAAAATTTAAATAAACTAGCATAACTGGAATATTCCATTTATAAAACAGCTTTGAAAAATAAAACTTAATAGCAAATGATTTAAAAATCGTCCCCTTACAATGGATTTAAATTTTACATAATAATGATTCAATTATTTGAAAGACATGATTTAGAATAAAACTACTTCAGCATATTTCTGTAGTAGATCAGACACAAATCCTCACAGTCATCAATTGTTGAAATGATCAATGGAGATAAAAATCATAAGAAAAGCAGATAAATCAACAAATCACATTAAAAATGGAATATAACGAGCTTGAATTCACCGCAGCTTGTATTAACCAAGATCAAAAAAGATTTTGCGACTGTAATTTAAAAGAATTTCTAATAGAAAATATTCATTATTTTTTATATTTGGTGTAAAATACATTAACCACGTGCGCTAGAAAAACGTCCCACGCACATCATAATTCTTTTGTTACAAAATCGCCGATGACGTGGTATATATGTCGTCATGGAATTGCTACAGAAACAAAAACGACGTGCGTGGCACGTCAGGTGGAATTGTTGTCAGGGTACAGATCATCAGTGCACTGCATAGCGTACAGTTATAAATATTTAACCCACATTCTAAAATGGAAAGCAAAAGTGACGTTAATGACATCATGTCGACAAATAGAAAAAGAAAACACAATGGTAGTGATAGTGACTTTGATGAAATAATTTTTTCACTCCGAAACCGACTATAAAAGTTCTAGGTTAACAATAAATTAGTTTAGAAAGTATAAATCTTTTTCCGATTTCTCTGAGGCATCGCGCACTGCGTGACGCCTCCCAGCGAGTTATACTGGACCATTATGGTACACGCGTCAGTGATTTTTTTTTTTTGCCAGTGCAAGTGGTTAAAGGATATGATGAACAGATTTTTGGACCTCTACTCAGATTGTCAAAGATATGCCTGTTATAGGATCAGCAGTACATTTTGTAATAGAGACAAGGCAAATCATTGTGAGCACAGGAAGACCATTAAAAAAAGGTTTTTAATTGTTAATTAACATACATTTGCAGTAAAATGAAACATTTCACAAAACACAATAAATTTTACAAATTTTTAATGATATAAATAGGCTTTAAATGACACAATAATGAAACACATCGATAGATAGATGTAGAAAAAGATAAAGCAGTGTTTAGACATAAAATTTTCTCTTTAACTCTTTAAATAAACCAAAAGGGCAAAATTTAATACTGTAATAATATATATATTTTTTAATTCTTAAAATTTCAGATTAAAAATTTATAACCTGATAGTTCAAAGACTTTTAAAAATAGTTAAATACGTAAATCCATACAGAACTTTCCACATAAATGTAAAGGAACATGGTGGAAGTGTGGAGCCACATTTTTCTCAAATATACATATCCAAAATAAGGATTAAAAAAAGTTTGCAATAATGTTATATGCTATCAAATTATATTTTTCTAGAAATTATTTTAGTACATACTTCAATTTTAGGAGATATTATGAATCAAAAGAAAGTACTGAATATTTTAATAATTAGTTAACTGTGCCAAGAAACAATATAATTGCAAATAGAAGCAGGGAAGGAATGCCCATAAAGCAAATGTGAATTGGATAATGTTGTCACTAAAAAAAAATTATTCTTATAATTGCTATCAGTTCATTTAAATCATTTGCTACTAGTATTAAAGTTAAACTTGGTGTTAAATCTAACTCACCTTGTATTCAGAACCCAAATGATCCAGAAGTTCTATGTAGCAATTTAAAGAGTGATAATATCTGTCAAGGGGATGCTCTATTTTATTTGATTGGGAATTTATAACACCCATTGCAACTGTGATATTCATCAGGGCCTACAAAATTTTAAAGAAATATTACTGTTAACCAAGTATGCATTAAATAACAAGATTATATTAGTAATTCAATATGCTTTATTTGTATGATTGAAAAAAAAACATTCTTAAATACTCTTGTAAAAAAAGGAAGGATTAACTTAACTCAGTGGCACAACAGCCCATGAGAGCCAAGGCCTACTGTGCCCATACCAGTTCATGTGACCTTGAGCCCTGAGGGGTGCATGAGCAGATGTTCCGGTCAGGTGGTCGGTTTTGTGCGATTAATGAATAATTATTCAGTAAAATAAGAAATTAAAACTGAACTATGTCACAGCTCCCAATCCCCCCTAGTCCATGGCTAACTCAAGAATTTCATTATTATTTATTCTTAAGAATCCCATCCATAATCCTTATAATTGTTTAGTAGTGTAGATTACTTGTAGCTTCAAATCATCAGTTGACAATAAATATTATCTCACCCAAAATCCGCAGATGATCAAAACGGAAAAGGTCAGCCAAACAAATACTTAAACATATATTTTTCTTAATGTTTTATATTACATTTTTTACACAAAATTTTGAAGAGAAAATGTCAAGAATTGTTCAGAATAATTTTTAAAAAATAAAATAAATTCTGTTTTTGGGGAGGTTTTTTCCCCTTCAAATTGTTTTAAATCATTTTTAACCACAAATTTATTTTCAGAATAGAATTAAAAATTAGCAAATTAAATTTGTTTTATTAGAATGGAATACCTTCTGGAGAAGCAATAAATAATATGAAAACTAAGCAGCGAGTTAAAATCGCAGAAAATATCCAATGTTATATAACTTGTTTAAACTGTCTCTAAAAATTATTCAGCTTTATAAAAAATGCCTAAAATTCTTACCAAATAATTTTCAAAAACATGCAATCATTTCCTGCAAGTTGTGAAGTTACATTAAAAATATTTTAATTAAATGTACCTGAAATGATATATTAGATAACTATTTTGCCCATTTGACTGAACAAGAGAAAAATGTGGCAGTTTTTAATATGATCAGTTAAATAAAAAAATTGTTGTAAAACTACTTTCTAGTAAAGTGCACAACTATGCATTCAAACCAGAATAATTTGATGCTGATCAACTGTCACAATTCCAATTAACTTTAACATTTATTTCCAGTTTTTTAAATTTATTGGGTCTTATATGCATTTTTAAGTACAATATATACAAAGTCAGAGACATAAGACTGGTTTTTCGGCCATCCTCCTTTCACCATAACCTTCAAAAGTTTAAATTTTTAAAAAAATCCGATTTTCAAAAATATTTGCATTAGAAATCATTTTTAGGGTTCAATTGAGTTCTAGTATATAATCTGTACATCAAATGCAATTTGTGAACTTGCTAATTATCTGATTCTGTTTAAAGGGGGAAAAATTTGATTTTGTATTCAATCGAGATATATTTCTATTCCATTTAATTGCTCTACATTCAGAATCAAAGCAGCTAAAATATTCTCTTTTGTTCAAATGATATCAATTTAGATTCATCAAAAAATAATAGCACGATTTCTTTTTACCTCTTACCCCCCTCCAAAAAATTAATACTCATCAAAAAAGCACAGACAATGGTTGTAATACTACTGGGACAAATTTTCAGAGCAAGAATTTTAAATTGTTTTAATCCTGAAGAGATCCTAAGATAAGAAGTAGATTCATTATTTGCATTATAAATTTTATTTTATATATGTGCTTTGAAAAGTAAAAAATGCTTCATACTGTGAACAATAGCTCTTCTAAAATTTTAATGTATTCCAAAAGAAAATAAATCCTGTTGCTTTAATATTGAGATAAGTTTTCCTTAATTGATTTTTAAAACCTCTTAACCGCTGATTAAAAGCTACGCGATTCGATACCCAGTGCTACCGTTTTTCATAATGGGAACGAGGAAAAAAAGGCATAAATAGGCACATTTTCCCCTGAAATAAGCAAATCTTTTGCAAAACAATGTCAAAGTTATTTTATTGCATTGCTAAACCATCGAAATAGCTTTATTAATAGCATCACAAAGAAAAGGATTGTATTTTGGAAAGACGTATACCATAAGATTCAGCATATAACGCGCACTTTTAAAGCAAAAATAAGATCGAAATTTACAGTAAATGCCAGGTATAAAAATGATAGCTTCAAAAATAAAGGGCATGAGCATAAAAAAAATTAGATTTGTATATAGATTGGAATACTGTTTATTTAAAAGAAATGACATATCTAATGAACTTTAAGGGTTGTAGTTCTAGTAGTTCAGTATTTTTTCGAAATCCTTTAATAATACCACAAATAAATGACTTCAAAACATATAAGCACTGCCCACTAACATTTCAAGTTCCTTCGTAAAACATGGAGTGCGCATTATGCGATGAATATACCTAAAAATCAAAAAATGTTTGCCTTGAAATGTCATTACTATGATCCACTTTAAAAATTGTGTTTAAAGGTTCAGCATTGATGAGGCAAAAAGAGTTTTAAAGGCTTTTATTTAAACACCCAACCTCACTAAAAATGAACAAGAACAAATAGGTATATATGCAACTAAATTAAATGTCACACAAGTACCGTGTGAAATACACAACCAATCAGCAACGCAATGGCATCATGTACAAATACATCTTAAAATGACATCATCGACAGTGCTACTGTAAATTTGCAAGTTCATCTGTGATGAACATGCAAATGAAAAGTTTTCACACAACCTGCGTGTTTATGTAAATTATACAAGGGACAAGAGATGTTAATTATATGGCTTTTCTAACAGAAAATATAGATGGGCGTTACATGTCAGATTTTACAGTATATAAGCTAGAAGTAGTTAACACACAGCTTTCGCGAGATGTATATATACGGCGGCATTTAAGTGGTTAATACTCAGAAAATTATTATATGACATGCAGAGATGCAATTTCACATACACACAAAAAATATGTTATACAGAATAACATTGACTGATACATATACAACATTAGTCAAAGAAAATGCTTAGATATCATTACAAGATCAAGGAACTGTACATATAGAAAAAATACCTCTAACATCTTGAGTTTCTCATTGATATCACTCTGTGTTTGTATAATTGGTGGAACTTTCATTCTGCAAAGGTAAAGAAAATTTACTAAAATTTGTTTCACACAAAAATGCAAACATATTAAAACAAGAAAGTGAGTAGTCTAATGGATTTATAAACAATAAAAATATCCCCAAGATAATAACTTATACTACATCAAATTTTACCACTTGTGTGGGATATTGTGGCAGGCTTTCTCTTTTCATGACTCAAACACTTCCTTTTCAGGATCAAATTATTTTCTAATGGGAGTTCAATGGTTATTTGGCTTTATGTAGGAAAGGGCCCAGAATGAGTCTACTCCCCCATGTAAATTGTGGAGGAAGTCAAACTTTGTGAGAAACCAGTTAAGGTTCTTGTATAAAACTAGACTCCAACATCAAATTCCACCCTTTGATGGGTCACATGCAACAAATAGTTGAATGGTGATTTCAGTTGTGTCCAATAGAAAATATTGCATCACATCCTTCTATAAAGGCGACACTAGATCTTGAGAAAAAAGCAAAAAATCTGACTCAAAAACAGTTGCAAATACTTGCGTTAAGAACAAAAACACTAACACATTTAAAGACCCGTATCTGCACTAAACAATAACTTGCTAAAACTCAACTAGAACACACATGTTCAAAATTAAGGTCACAAACATGTTTATCACCATAATTTTAAATTGCCTTCAGAAAAACTAATAGAATTTGTCTTTTATTAATTTTGAAGAACAGATAGTACAACATCAACTTCCAGTTTAGGAAAAGATTTTTAGATTTAGCTTTTGCAGAATTACTGGATTGAGACAGTTTAAGCATTTGAGATTTTTTCCTACAGTTTTGTTAATATTGCATTAAAACAAACAAGTTAGCCTGTTATCAGCGAGGATAACTTATCATAATCATTAGATACTTTCTTGAGATGTAGAGTTGTTGCCATGCTTGAACCTGGCCAGTCTCAAGCAGAGGTGGATTGATGATTGCAAGTGACCAGAAAGTGGTCTCCCGTTTATGGAATCAATTCCAAACAGCTGGTTCTGTCATCAGTAAGGTCAGCCAAGATCGCTACAGAGCAACTACATCTGCACAGGATCGCTAATTGGCTTTAAGCGTACGATGACATTGGTGTACAACGGCTCCTCAGCTTACTAGTGACCTTGCTGCTGTCTAGAAGAATAATTCCTGGCAAACCCTTTACAGCCATCTTGCAGAGACTGCCTTTACACCCGGTGTCCCTTTGACTGCATCCAACAAGAAAGACAGGATATTGAGGAGCTGAAAACATTAGTTGTGGACACCACAAGAATGGGTGCATGCTATTTTCAGTAATGAGTCAAAATTCCCAAGACAAAATAATTCTCGATGAGGCTTCATCTACAGGAGAAAGTAGAGCTCGCTTTCATCCCTCCTACATAACAAAAACTGACATATCTAGTGGAAAAGGAATCCTTGTGTGTGGCGGCATAATATTTGGCAGGCGTACACTCCTATACATTTTCAATGCGAGTACTGTAAACTCACAGCGCTATGTGGATGAGATCTTGAAAGCTTGTATGTGGTTTTTCTGGATGCTATGGGCCCAGACTACATTTTTATGGAGGAAAATGTACGGTTACACAGAACTCACATTGTTGATCCATTGAGTTAGGGAGGAGATATTTGCCATATGAATATGCCCTCAAGGTCTAACTGGATCTAAATCCTACTGAACATATTTGAGATGGTCTAGGAAAAGCCATTTCTCAGTGTATCCTCCCAGAACCCCTAGGAATCAAAAGTCGTGCTTTTAAAAGAATAGACTTTGTAGCCACAAATATTTATTGACACCCTTATAAACAGTATGACAGTTTGTTATAAAGCTTGTATATCGGTTCACGGTGGTCACATTTTAAATTAGACTTTTAACGAGTTAAATGCTTTTTCTCTTATTCATGATTTCACACACTTTAGGATATATCCTCTACCTTAATTCAAAATTAAAATCTTTTCTATACAGTTATGTTGCTATATTCTTTTTCACACTGTAATACGTCTCTGTGCCAAATTTTGTGGCAACACAACGAATAGTTCATCATCAGATTTCCTACATTTTGTGTTTGTGACCTTAATTTTGTACATGAGTTTATATATGTAAATATATATATATATACAATCTTCGAACCTAGTGCAGAGTAGTCACCCTGAAACGATGGCTGGTAGAAAAGGTCTAAGCCTTGATGAAATTGCTAATTCGTTTTGAAAGCTTTCTGATTATGAATCAGATGGTGGTGTGTGTGTGAGCTGTCTTGTTCTAATTTAGATTCCGATAAGGACATAAGATTGAGTGAAAGTGACTGCAAAGTACGTGAAGAAAGTGCAGAAGAAATTGATAAAATAATAGTAAATCCTGATACATATATTGCCAGGGATGGCACAGAAGGAATACTGCATAATGATAATGTTCCTGGCAGATTTGCAACACGAAATGTTTTGCAACAAAGCAGTGGTCTAACAAGTTTCACGAAACATAATGTCAGTGAATTTAAGAGCTTTTTATGTGATACAAAAGGTCATTATACATCATAATTACACTAAATAATATTAAAATGTCTTACAATCAAACCCCACTAAAACAGTAGTCCTGTAATTATTTAGTTATAGCAATTATTTTATATATTTTATATCACATTGTCCAAATGACACCAGCAAACACTTAAGGGTAATCGAAATAATGGATGTTCTAGTGTTACCAGAAAAAAAAATGGCATTAACACAGCATTTTAAAATATTAATTTACGATTCCATAATCTTTTTTGACACAATATTAAATAGCTTGATGCTCTATGCACTAAAATGCATCTGAAATTATATAACACTTTTCTTTGGGGGTATATTATTCAAACATAGGCACTTAATTCCTATTCATAGAAATAGAAAAACATTAAAAAAGTTTTTAAAAAGTTGTTTATGCAGAAGAAAAATAATCACACATACAAAAACTATTTAATACTACTAACCCAAAATTATGAGGGATTTTTGTATAGAAGTCATTACAGGCATTTAAAAGATCAGATCCCTTTTTTCCAGTGGATATGATAACAGCCACTTTATTTAATGCAACGTATCCTTCTTTAACTTGCTTCAGAGTCAACTTGCCTGGGGAAAATACATTACATTATTTGAAAACTTAATTTATTCATTAACATGATGAGTGCCAACTGCAAGATAACTCGCAATTTGTTATTACCAAGAACACTAACAACTAGTTATCTCACAGTTTACTTACCACACTTGAGCAGTTATAAATTCTTAGTATATCAGTGTAAATATTAAATATTTGTTTAGTTAATAATTTAAATATTGGCTTTTTACTCAACAATCCAGATTACTGAGGCAGTCAACATGTTAAACATGTAGAATTAAGACATACATACAGGTGTAAAAATTTTCATAAACAAACCTTACATTATTACTATATATCAGGGGAAAAAATTCTATTTAACTGGATGGGGCTCATCTTAAAAATTATTATTTTGTTTGCATGATTAACTTCATAAAACTTAAGAAAGGTGTTACACAATATACTCTCTTAAATCATTTCTCATGAGATGAAATAGTGATAAAATGGTCTTTGAATCGTATCTTGTATGGTAAACTATGAATATTACTTCACAAGATAAGTAAAAAATCATGATTGGCTTGCCTGCCTCAATGATTCAGAGCATTCAGTTTTTGTTTTACGGTTAATACACGTTTTTTTTTATATCAGTTTACTAGTGAAAACTGCTTATTAAATTGACTACTTAAATAACTACTAATTTCATACTTAACAGCAATTATTGAATTTTAATGTATGAAAAAGTAAAGAAAAAAAATGAAGTTTTTGAAACAATAAGTTCGATTTGATTTTTATTAAATGAAACTACACAGCTGCAAATTTTTTATAATTCTTTCCAATTTTCATTGAATGCAACATCTAATGGGATAGGTACAAACCAGTGATTCAGTTGCAACTATTTCAAAAATCATTTTATACATGTGTAAATATGTTTTAAAGTAATTTTCACAATTGTTTTAGCAATTTGTCAAAACTTTTCTCCATACAGTGTGCAAATGCATTGATGGAAATAAAAATTTAAAACCAAGGAGTTGTGCTAGATAAATGTAATTTGATAAGTTTGTCAAAAAGATGACTTTGAATCAAATTTCACTTTAGGCGCAAAAGTGTAACCAAGTAACACCAATTACAGCATGCGAAACAGTACTTTAAATATGCACTGTTAAGTACATGAACATTATTTATCATTAAAATTTCACATAATGAATAGATGTTAGTCAAGAATGTCTTTAAAGAAGACGAAACCATTATCAACAGCTACCAGAGTTTCAACGAAGTCATATAAAAAGGCTAAGAACAGGTGGATATTCTTTCTACAATATTGCAGAGATCTGGTAGGAATGTATCCACTATGCATGATTGTTGGCAACAGCGGTCCTGAAAAGGTGCTATCTTCAGAGATCTGGGGTCCAGTCCACATGCACGGGTTACCACTGATAAAGACCACCGCCATACTCGTCCCATGGCTGTGGAGCATCAACCACAAAAATTAGAGTTTTTGTTGGCACCAGAGTGACAGTGAACTGTGCCAAATCGATTGTTTAAGGAATAACATCGAGACAGACGCCCTATAGCGTCCATACCATTAGCTCCAAATCACTGATATCTGCGACTTAAGAGTTTAATTGGAGGGTGCAATTGTGTTGTGTTCTCCGATGACAGCTGTTTCTGTCATAGAGCCAGTGATGGTCGTATACTAATTAGAAGACCAAGTCAGCAATTGCAAACAACCATTCTGGGGGCTCCACTTGGAGTTATGGTCTGTTGAGCAATTTTCAATGATAGCAAGAGCACTCTTGCAGTAATAACATGCAACCTGACTGTAAACCTGTAGGTCAGTCTAATGATTTAAATTGTTGAGGTGCCATTTATGAACATTATTGAAGGGGATGTTTTCCAACAGGATAATGTGGATCCTCATACCAATGTAGACATGCTCTAGAGGGTTAACGTGTTGCCTTGACCTACTAGATGACCAGATCTTTCTCTAATCGAACATGAAGAGCATATCATTGGACAGCAAGCCAGCATCATCCACAACCATAACTAAACGCCCTTATTTTGACCAACTAAGTACTACAGAGTCACATATAATTCTATCTGATACATTTCACCCTTATGACACATTGAATACATGTTTGCATTCAAAATTCTGGCATTTAGGTTATTAATATACCATCACTTCATATTTGAAATGGCTCTTTTCACACTTACATTATCGTTTCATCTTGAAACTTCAAACAATTAAATGTTACCTAGACAAAAGTATTGCCCGATGTTTTATTTAGTCTACAGTAATTTTTTCTTGAAGTCGAGTTTTTTTTGCATCAGTGTAATACAAGTTTTAAGCAGACTCAACGTTGTTATACATTGAATATAATAGAAAACACAAGATTTTTTAAGGACAACTAACTCTGAATCAAACAAATTTGAAACAACATGGTCCAAGAAAGTAAAATTTCTACACTGCTGGCCACACAAAATGCAACACCAAGAAGGACCACAGCAAAATTTATTTGGCAGATAACATGTTGTACAAAAATCAAACGATTAAAATTACTGCCTCTTGTGACATGTGGATGATGCTAAAATCAGTAGTTAGTGTAGCCGCCACCAGGGGCGGTTCTAGGGCCGGACAAACCAGACCCCTGCCCGGGGCAGCATAGAGATCAAACTTGAGAAATATTTTTTTTACAAAAAAATTTTATATATTTCCTGAAATATTATTGGGTGGGAATTTGGTGTTTTATTTAAGTATCTTATTTCCTTATTTTGTACTCTGTACGTTTAATCTGTGTTGGTTTATCCATTGGGCACTTGGGGTGGGCGCCCAGGGACTCGGATAAGCTGGACTTAACTAGAATTTCTGGTAATAAATTTCGATCCGCCAGTGTGAAAGGGGAACGTAGACCTTCTGTGCCCAGGGCCCGAAATGAGCTAAAATCGGCAATGTGTTTAATGCTAGTTTCTGTTGAAATTTGAAAGGTTCGAGGCAGGA
Organism: Trichonephila inaurata madagascariensis; assembly: GCA_019973955.1. Taxonomy (NCBI): domain Eukaryota; kingdom Metazoa; phylum Arthropoda; class Arachnida; order Araneae; family Nephilidae; genus Trichonephila; species Trichonephila inaurata. The sequence goes on along the minus strand of BMAV01025345.1, from coordinate 60,127 downwards.
ATACATGTTAAATCATTAAATTTGATATGTTTACACATCTTGCACTTGTAATTTTCTGCCCAGCCAGGAGTGAGGTCACAATGGACATTCTTTTTACCCATACGATGTCCGGTTTTCAGCTATCCAAAAGGGGCCAGGGTAAATTAGAATTTTCAGTTGATAGGGAAGCACATGAGATATTTTACTTTAGTCTCGAGTGTAGTTTCTATGTTAAAATAAACGCTTGTGATCCCCACCATCAATAGACTCTTTTTCGAAGAAATTGGTCTGCTGAAATGGGCGATTCCTTCTCTTATATTTTACTCGTTTCAAAAAATAACAACTAGTTATGTTCTTAATTTGGAATTACTTTGTATTTTTAAGACTTAAAATAATAAATATAATTGTTATGCTCTCTTTACGTTCACAAAAATTATTCTGTAGGTGTGTATCTATGTGAACAATTCATCTTTTTTAATTCTAATTTTTTGCTTTAGAGAGAGGGGCGGCATTTTCCATTTTTGTCTGGGGCGGTAAAACTACTAGAGCCAGCCATGCTGCCAAAGTTTGCTATAAACGCTGCCACACCTTGACATAGAATCAGAGGCTTTTGATGTATCCTTGGTGTACATCAACATAAATGTAGCTTCCACATAATTGCCAAAGTTGATTTGGTGTAGAAGCAGATGGTGTATCCCAGGCCAGTCGTTGTGCAATCATGGACCACACCTTTTCTTTTGTCGATAGATCAGGAGAACCACGCCAAGGAAGCAATTCAATCTGATGGGTAAAGAACTCTTGAACATTGCATGCAACGTGTGGTCACGCATTATCCTATTGCAATACGGCTGATGGCAAGCACTAAAAGTATGGGAGGACTACGGACTCCAACACCTTAAAGATTCAGTGTTGGAAGTTCAGTATACCAGCAATGCATACTAGAGGGGTGTGGCAGTGAAATTCAATACCGACACAAACCATGATAACGGGTGCAGGACCAGCCTGGTGATTCATAACACAACATTTTAGCAGCCTCTTACCACGGTGTCTCTAAACTCGAATCAGACCATCGTGGTGTTGCAGGCAAAAAGCGGGATTCATTAGTAAATACAATGTCATTCTATTAAGTTGTCAATGTCTGCCGTTCACCACACCATTGGCGGCGCAAATGCCTGTGATCTCCAGCCAAAGGTAAACGAAAAAATGGACGCCTTGCGGACATTCCACTCTGCTGCAAACGGAGTCGAATTGCACGAGTGGACATCCAACGATGCGTAACAGACTAAATCTGTTGTGCTATGGTTAGTGATGTGGCTGCGTGATCCATCAATGACATGCACACAGTTAGCCTGTCATAACGGGGTGGGGTGCAACGAGATGCGTGCGATCGGCCAAATCGGTCCCTACTGCATCCAGCAATGACAGAACCTCACACTTTCTTGGTTTCATCCAACAAGTTGATTTCTCTGAAGGATAATCTGCAATCCCTATAGGCTACTATTCTTCCTCGGTCGAATTCAGAAACTTGGTCAAAAGACGGTCGATGTCTTTCATGAGGCATAGGTATAAAGCTTACGCATAAAAAAAAATTTTTTAAAAATAAATGCACGAAGAAACAGTTGTACTTAAAACAGAAAATCTCATCTACCCTTATTTAATGCTTGCGGGTGGTGCTACGGTCACTGTTGGAAATGAATTTAATTTTGCTAGAAATAAATTCAAACACTTTTTCTTAAGATTTCTTATTAAATTTAACCATCTATTTATAAAATAAACTTAATAACGTTTATTCTTATGCTTGCTATCTGAAGGAAATACGAGCCAGCTCATTTGCATAAGTTATCAATGAAATATGTCATTCCTCATTTGCATAAATTCATTTACATAAATGTTGTTTATTTCTGTCACCAGGTGGCCATATGTGTAGAGAATATTCTTGTCATTAGTATAGTTTAGTCTGGTGTGAGATGCAGCTTAAAAAATCTTACCTTTAAATTTCTGTATGATACTTTCCTTTCCTTAAAAATTAATTTTTAATGAATAATAAAATTATTTAACTTATAGAAATCATTCTTTTACTGGATTGAAGTACATCCAAAAGTAACAAGTAAAAGTAGGTTTAAGAAGTTTATGGGCAAAGAATTCTTTTATTTCAAGCATTAAGAAAAATCAAGATGGGGGCTGCAGCAATATCCCCCCACACATTAAGACGAATCAAAATAGATGACATTTTTTCAATTCCTACTATTAGCTCGCACTGTCTCTATATATTTATTTATTTATATATTTGTATATTTATTTATTTATCTTGGTGGAATTTTCAATCGTTAATAAAATACATTTTAAAGCGCTGAATTGAGCTGAAATTTTACATACAGGATCATTTTGGATGACAATACAATAATTTAAAGAATTACAAATACAGCCACGTTGGCGACTTAGAGACCATTTTGGTGACTTGTGTCAAAACCTGAAAAGGTTTTTTTCTCACATGTTAAAGCATTCAGTTGGACTGAAATTAAAAGGACAATACAATACTTTAATGATAATTAAAAAAACTAATTACCATTTAATGTTGTGATTCTGTCCTATGTATATACATATTTATATTAATTGTAACTATTTAATAAAAAGTAGCTAAATAAAACTTTTCGTTGTTGATCTAAGTAGGAATTGACTTAAAAACTATTTTTTTATATTACTTGTTTAAGATATTTCGTCAACTTTTGATATTCAATGGTGGTAAGATTTATTTTTTACCAAGTCAACATAGAAGTGACTTTTAGTTATATTTTCCTATTACACCTGCTAAAAAAAGAAAAATTGCAATGGAAGCAGATTAAATTATTGAAAAATCAAATTCTCTAAATTACATCCAATGGAAGGACTATGACAGGAGCATATGGTCTTTTATAGTCAAATCAGAAACAGAACCTGATGAAAAGGTGGATAAAAAGGAAAAAAGAAAATTTAATTAGTGCAGGTATAAAGTATATTAAACAACATTGAACCAGAATTTAGAATTTCAATATCAGACACTAATGATGCCACTATAGCATGGGAGATTTTAAAGAACCATTTTGAGCCTCTTCGTCAGCTAGAGTAATATCATTATTAGATGAATTTTTCAGTCTTAGGTATGCATCTGGAGCAGAAGTTGGCTTATGTCGCCAAATTAAGACAAACAATGAATAAGTTGAAAGACGCAGGTCATCCAATACCTGACTTATATCAGGGTATCCAGTTGATAAGATATAAGATAAGTCCTGAATTTCATAGCATTGTTCAATCAATTTACAGATAGGATGATACATTGCTTAAATCTGACACCATTTTAAAGTATCTAATATTGGATAAAAGTCGTATACGGGCAATGTAAAGCTGATTTAGGCTCAAGCAATTGTCTAAAGAATTCTGGACATTCAGAAGTCAATTTCTTTGATTTTCTTTTTAACGATTCTGTTAATTGAGAAACTAAACAAAAATACATTGGGATGTATTGTCAATCATATTCTGCTACTCCCAAAACTTAAACCCGAGTTTTATTAAGAGAAATTGGAAAAAGTTTTATTCTTTCAACTTTTAATTGTACAAGTGAGCACCTTTTTAATCCTACAATATAATCAAGATATTTAAAAGTCTTGAACAAATTTACATTTTACTGGTTCGATGGTTAACCATGCTTTCTGTTCCAGTACCTTATTTATGGGGCTCATAGTATAGTCCCAGTTTTCTGAAAATATAGACACATTGTCTAAATATAATGCATCAAACTTTTCACACCCTTGGGTTAGTTCAGCCATCAACCTGCTGAAATAGCAGAAAGCATTTTTTAACCTAAATGGCATTTGTAAAGGACAGTAAGTTCTCAATTTTTTTATGTAACTTGGTAGTTAAAATACTCATAAACAAAGTTCCTTTGTGTGTTTGGATCTTTTTAGGAAAGACCCTTCTTCTAAAAATCTGCAGCAACCCTTCCACAAGGGAGGTGGATGCTAATCAGGCATTGGTAGGTACCTTGGCGACAAACATATGTCAGGTAAAATATATTTGTTTCCTGTGGGTATAATAGAGGAAGGGGTCCTACTCTATCAACATTTAATGGAAAAAATTTCACGTCTTACAGGAACTAATTGCATGGGTGCTTTTTCCAGATCACTGGCTTAACTATTCATACCATTTTCTATCCTTTGAATCAAGGGAGCTGATTCTTTACTTTTCTGCTGTGCTTCTATGAATTCATAAGCATTAATTTTAATTAAATTCATAGTGTCCTTGTCTTCTTTTGTAAATGAAGGTACAAGAGTTTCCTCAGTTTTAACTAAATATTCTCCTAATCTAAATTGATCATTATATTTTTCCTGATCCAAATGCTTTGGAATAACAGCTTCCTTTGAGACAATGTGTCTTAGCTCACACTCAATTTCTAGCTCTGCGGGACACAGACACATATCATCTAGAATATGTTTGACCAACATATGCTCATCTGTAAACATTTCTGGTGCAGCATATTTTCCACAACCAATATCTAACGATGCTCCTGTATCTCTAAGGAGAGGTATCTCAACCTCATTCTCCTTACTGGTGCAACATTTTCGGGATTACTTTTTATTTTACTTATGGTTTTGGAAACATATTTCTTTACTTTAAGAAGTGTTTGAAATTCAGAAGTGTTTAAATAATGTCTTTCACTAATATCAGTATATTTGCTGACATGTGATGTTCTAGCTCCTAACCTTTTTTCAATTATCAAGTTTAGCATTTCCTTAAGAAATTCTTCTTTGTAATTTGTGCTATTTACAATAAGATTTTTAAGGTGTATCATTTTTAAATCATCAGTTACTTTTTCACCTAAACCTTCTGCAATATATCTAAGTTCTGCTATTCAACTTTTTCCTTAGTAAGCCATTTTTAGACAAAAAGTTAGCACAATAAAAATATTTTGAACCCCACAATCTCGAATGAATGCAATATCACTTGTACACTTTTTCTTAAGAAAATAATAAAATAGTAAAATTCAAAATTGGTAATCGCTATAGAAAAATATAATTTCAACCAAATGTATGCATATATTTAATTATTATTAGCAAAACTCTGATACACGTATCTGATAAACTAATAATATTTGTATTGCACACTATTTATATAAAAATACTTTCATCAAATGCTACACGAGAATTTTGGCAATAAAAACAAATTTTCATAAAAGAATAAACAAATTGTAAAATATCATAAACCACTCGTATTATTCTCACAAAATAGCTAAAACCAGATATTTAACATTCAAATTTTTTTGAAAAAATTATTTCTGGTGAAATAGTTAGATTTTATGCAAAAACCTTTCTACAGATAACTAAAGCAATTCTAAAAACACACAGAAAAATGCAATGTATAAAATGCACAATATTATATAATTATGTTATTCACCCAAAAAACTTAATATATATATGACATGTTTCAAGTCAGAACTAATCTTAATTTTAAAAACGGTCTTTATTCAGCAAGCTATCTACATGTTCTGTCACTGAGAGAAAAAGGATGCCTAAGTGAAATCTAAGTGTTTTTATCACTTAAGTCCAGATGTGAAGTACCCTATAAAAAATAATGATCTGGGATCGGAAGTGTTCTGAGGGTGGGCTATCTGTTTCAGAGAAATAATTGGGTGATTAATTTAATACTTGAAGATGCAATGGAAAATAAAAGTTAAGTGTTATATAGGGAATTTAATTTTAAAACTAATTTAATTATCCTTACATTTATAAAACTAAACAAAAATCACGCTATCACAGGATGTGACTCATGCAAATTTAAAAATAATATACTCAAGTCGAAAATTTGATCTCCTAAGATGGCACGATTTTCACTGTTCAGCTCACACGCCTCGCAATCTTAATTCATCGACTATATCTCTAGCCAAATATTATATATATATATATATTTAAAGTAATTATCAATCTGTTTGATGCCTCCAATAAATAGCATGTGACATATTGGACATGAAAACACACAGGCAGGGGAGCTCAGAAATTTGGAGATCTGAATATTTGTTCAGTAGAGTACCAAGAATTCTACAAAGTATTCACAAACTAAAAGATACATTTTGTACTTTGATAGTAGCTCCAAGTATATTGATCATAAAATTTCAAAAATTGGCTGGTCTTGCCACTTAAGTTGAACTTGTTCAATTACATTTTTTGTTATCTTAAATTCGAGGGGTTTTTTATTTTTCATCATCATTAACTTTTAAGTAACATAACTTTTAGAATTTTATTTTTAAAAAGTATTGACTATTACACTAAGTGTAAGTTACCATTGGACATACAGATCTCTTTGAAAAAAACCTGGATTGAGCAATCCCGCTAAAAATTTTAAAAAGTCTGAAAGCCAGACACATAAAGTATCAATAAACAAAGAGAAGCTATATTTAACTTTACCAAGAGGAGTTCGACTTGCATCATACGACATTTCTTTCATTATTTCTTCCATTCTTTTTTCATCACAAATCATTTCCATAAGGGACTAAATTAAAAAAAAGCATGTTTAAAAACTTAACTACAGCCATTTAAAAAAACCATTGATCTAATATTATATTTACCTCAATCTTTAATGGCAATCTTGATTTTACACTGGCTTTGGCCTTATTTACCTAGAAAGAATTGGCAGATAAAAAGATAAATCAAACTTCAATTACATATTCGTTAAATTTAAAATATAACTAGAAAAAAAAAGAAATGTGAATTAAAAAAGAGCCTTAAGAATTACTTTTGTTTAAAAACCATTCATTTAAGAACAATACAACAGTGAAAATCGTTTAACACTAAACTGAGGGGACTGCAATATTTTTTCATGATAAAAGAATTTCAAATGAAAGGATATTGCAAAAAAAAAAAACTTATATTCAACAAAATTAAGTTTATTAGAATACATTTATTTACGAAGACATGTATATATGCATGTACTAAATAAAATCCAATGAAATAAAACATTCACAAGAACTTAATGCAATTTAATACAAAATTTAGCAATACCAAAGTCTTTATAGATTTCAGTTTTCGTCTTCTGTTTTTGATCAACAATTTTAAGAAGCTTCAGCTTCATTTTAAGCAAAATAGCAGTTTGTTTTCTCCCTTATTTCTTTGCCACTGTGCTCGTAAAAAAATTCTTCTAAAACAGGAAAAAGAAAAAAACGCTAACCAAATCGCCGATTTTTACCCACATTGCGATGTACTCGCCACCAAATTCGAAAGCCAATTGATGAGAGATTAGATGCTTTTGTGTGTCGTGTGTAGGGGTGGAGGGTGAAAGTTGCTTAGACAAACAAAATTAATTCGTGTCACAAGCTATTCGGAGGGTCCTATGTACGAAACAAGAGAAACCATCCCTCTTTTATTTCGCCTGCGCAGCTGGTGTTTTCTGTATTTTGTTGTGACTAATGCCACCTGCTTGACGAAGTCAGATCTGTATTTTGTTCATTACCAGAATGGAAATCTTTTCCATTTAAGAGAAAAAAATGCATGAAAATACATAGTACATTATCAGGACTGTTGTAAGGATTAGTGTCAAGTGATATTTTGTCTTCAGCGTTTTCGTGTTAAACGTATTTCACTGTATTTCATACTTCAAGAAATTTGGAAAGAAACTGCAAAAATTTGCTCATTTACCGGTCCAGAAAATAAATCCATTTGTAAGAGATCATATTTGCCTTTTACATGAACAAAATTCTCCAGCTCACTCCAATAATTGCGAGTTTTATCATAGAACCTGAAAAGGGGGAAGGTAAACATATATAATACTAGCAAAATATAAAAAATTTTTAACTTTAATTTTTACTCTATTGCATTCAAAAAAATTTTCATTAACCTTATAATTCTCTATTTTGTTCAAGTGTTATTTTCATCATATATATTTAATGGGATGATGAACACTAATTAGAATATCTTACAAATAAAAGCATTAATAGGTTTCGCTATTCTACAAAATTTAATAGCAGAGCCCGAAGTTGCATGGGCTTTTATGAGTGTATAACTTTTTCCCTAATAAAATTTCCCCTTCTCTTGATCTCAGCTCTCGATGATTTCATTATTTTCGAAATTTCTTCCACTTACTTCCCCCGTCAGATGGTTTCTTTCCATTCCGTTCTATTTATAGACCGTAAAATAAACTTTGCATATCGGAAAATTAATACCCGTGTATTTTGTGAAATGAAGGACAATATAAAGTTTTAAATTACTTAAAATTGTGAAATTTTAATGAATTTCAAAATTACACACTTTGATAATGATAACATTGCTTCGCCTATATCGAATATGGAAAGCAAAGTTAAAATGGAAAAAAAATATAGGAAAATCATTATTGAATATACAATTACACAAAAAGGGGTAAAAGTCCACCATTGCACGAGCTATTTCCAATTATGTGTCATTACCTGGAGGGGACAAAGAATATAAAGTTTAATATGATATTTAACAAAACTAAATATAAATAAAAGAAAAATAAATTTGGTTTAAAGGCACAAAAGTAAATAACCACCCCGATTGATGTGATTTTTAAAATAGAGATCGACAAAAAGAGAAAAGTGACATTGAAGACATATAATCATTCGACATTTTTATTACACTAATCACTCTGTCTCACGAGGTTCCCTGCATTGTTTTTGGAAATGAAAGTCAGAAAAACATTACCTTTTTCTGAAATTTTTTCCACTGCTTTCTCCCTCCAGATGGGTTTCTTTCACCTCAGTTTTTTTTTTTTTTTTAGACCAAAGTCGACGAGGGGAGAAGGGATTTTAATGGAACTTTAAAGGAAAATGAATACATAATTTGTGAATGTGTGCTTTAAATTTTAAAATTTTCTGAGGGTTTAATTTTTAACTTTAAATTTCCTCACATCGATAATGAACAATTATAATTTTTAAACAAAAAATGTAACAGAAAAATAGTATAAATAAATTCTTGGAAAAGACTATTAAACAAAAAACAAAAACATTCTGAAAATCCACAATTTTTATGTAAAATATTAAATCTTCGGTTAAAACTCGAATGACGTTTGATTCACGGAAAAGTTTTTTTGCGATTATTTTTATAAATTGCGAAGTTATTAAATTTTAAAGTAGAATTTCCAGTAATTTTTGAAAAATTGTAAAAAAAGTTTTGGAAATCTGATTTTCTAAATTATCGGGTTTAAAAGAGTAAAGCGAAAACTTTTTCAGGGCGTCAGCTTGATTTATCAGAGCTATGAGAAAGAGATAAGAGCGATTGGACCATTTTGTTCTTAAAAATGTGTCAAAATTGACTCAATTTAGCAAAAATCATAAAAAAATGCAAAATATCTTTGTTTTATTAAATATATATACCGCTTTCCGGCGAGATAAACAGTCTGTCCAATTTCAGAACTTTTTGTCCGATTTCGATACAGAAGGAAAGATGGTAGTTTTAAAAATTATGAAAATGTCAGAAATCTTTCCCCTTGCCATCCTTCGATTCTCTGCACGATAGATGGCACACAGGAGTAGACCAATCATGTATTTTAACGCTTTATTTTATATCTTTAACCAATTGTAATTTCGGAATTTAAATGGTCAAAATAAATTCCTGCAATTATCTGCCAACCTTTGGTACCTTCAGCGCGTATCAGAGTTCAGTGGTTCATGAGAAGATAGCCTCACATGCTAGATACATAAGTTTGTTTACTTTAGAATTTAAAAGCGTAGATAAGGTCTCAGTAATTTTTAACATTTTAAAAGACATTCTAATGGAAAAATTTTACACAAAAAATTCGAAAATCATTCTAAAACTTCATTTTTACTTTTTTTAACTATGTTTGTGACGAATCTATACGTGTCCTCACACTAATCCTTTAGGGGAATCTTGGGCTAGCATTTGCTTTTAATTCACAGCCATCCCTCTCAAGAAGAAACCGTATTATTCAGATTAGTTCGACTATATAAAGTCAAAGTTTTGTAATTATAGAGAAGGAGGTAGGAAGCAGCTATATTCGCTATGTAGGTAATATTGAATAAGGTTTACTTTCGCGTGTAAAGATTAAGAGTGTTTTGCCACTGTGTTGAATTAGTCGATTTGAGGTTAGGAATCAACGATAGATTACGGTGAGTTAAATAAGTTGATTCCTCATATTTCCGTATTTCTCCATGCTATTCATTTGACATTCCCTTTGTGATAGATTGTTTGAATAAATAAATAATTGCAAATTCTCTGGTTCTGCTTTCATTCCTCCCATACCCTTAAGGTAGGCAGGACAGTGAGAGAGGAACTTTGGGTAGAAGTTTCTCACATGTTCACCAAACTATCCTAAAAGGTAACACATTTTTTAGATCTTTTTACAATAAACGTTATTTTTTCCATGTTATTATTATGAAAATATCTATATTAAATAAAGAATTAAAAATTTTAAGAAACCACAAGGATATATTTCATAAGATTGAAATATAAAAAATACTACAGTTTCAAATATACAAATTTAAATTGCTTACTTTTTTTCAAAGGAACTTATAGCTTCAGATAAATTACATCCATAGACATTAAGTTCAGTTTGACCTCTTTGTCCAACACGTCCCCATCGCCGCCATACTGTATATGATTTCTTCATATTATGTTCCAGAAGTTGTATAATGTAAAATTTATTATTATTATTTTGCATATTGGTTTGATTTAATGTGGCAGAATAAACAGTTTTGCCTTCACAATAAATATGACTATTCTCTCTATTTGGACATTCCAAATCAACTGGTACCATCACATTATCATTAGAAAGTATTTGCACCTGACTGACAGATTCATCTAAATCTAAAGTATTTAAGACATGTGCAGGTACAGTTAGTTTTCCATTTCCATTAATAAAGTCATTTGTTGAAGATTGTGGGAACTCAATCCTCCTTTTTTTAGCTCTATAAAAGAGAAATGTACTGAATTAAAAATTGAGGTTATAAAAGGAAAATTGGTATACATAAACAAAAAGTTACTCAGCAGTAAAACAAAAAGTAATTCAAAAAATGCTTACAATACATTTTAAGTCTTTCTGTGGGTTCAACTATATATATATAATTAATATTTCCATTATTAACATTAAATTGTTAATAGTGCTGCCTCATATAAAACCTTGAATGAAATTAAAACTATTTTTAATACAACAGATCAATTTTATGATAATTATACAAATCAATTACATACCAGAATGTTTCCAAAATTTATTTTTAAAAATGTTTCACACAACACATATTCCATAAAATTAAGTTCAGAAAAAAATGCCACAAAGTAATTTTTTCTTTCTTTTAAAACAAAAGAGCATACTTAAAGCAAGGGAATTCAAAAATAAACTTTAATAAGCCCTGTCAACCTGAGTCAAAAAGTGCTTTCTTACTATCAATTACAGCTACAAAAGCCTGTTATAGATGCATGCACTCAAGCTTCAACACCTCTCTGTCAATATCTTGAAGAGCTTGATCAGAGTTGCATTTTCACCATTGACACCTAATTGCAGGCATTAATGGGCATATTTTTCAGCCAGAATTTACAGCTGCTCTCAAATTTTAGCAGCTTTTCTATCAAAGAAAGGGAACACTTTTCATTATAAATTATCTTTGTGTGTGATAAGCTAGAATCTCTACTTCAACACTTCCCTAAAAATTTGCCACTGCCTTAATTTTCTTGGAAGTTAAATAGAAATGCCGTTTTCCACACAAGCTTTTAGCATAATTTAAAACCTTGTCAATGGATTCCTCCTGTTTTTCTTCCAATATGTCCATAATAAGCTTATTTTCTGAGCACATTGATATCCCTCTACTTCATTCACTTTATATATGCACTCACTTCCAAAAGTTAAGCACAGAGAGGAAAATGCTAATTTCCAGAAGCCAATAAGAATTGAAGAGGATGCAATTCGCTGCAGAGGTAGATGGAAGTATGCAAATATGTTAGATAACAGCCAATCGTGCTTTCATGTCAAGAAATATGCAAAAAGGGCAGTCTTATAAGAAGCCAGCTTTATTAAGGGTAACAGAAGTTGATTGTAAGTGCTGATAGAAGCTGTTTAAAACTTTCGTACAATTTGCTTTCAAGACATACGTGTTTTTATGACTTTCAGAAAACGAATGGAAGATTCTGAGCTCTGCCGTGCTGTAGGGCGAATTGAAGCAGGACAGTCGATCACACATGTTGCTCTTTTTTTCGGCGTTCATCATTCTGTAATTTCACGTTTATGGAAACAATTCCAAACCACACAGGCAGTTGTCCGAAGGCCCGTAGGTGGTCGCCCAAGGGTTAAAACCCCCGCAGAAGACCGATATATTGCTATTGTAGCCAAGTGGAATCGCAGAGAGACCTCCCCACGTATGGCATCTATGGTTACAGCGTCCATTGGTAAGGCTATATCTGCAGCTACTGTACGCCGAAGATTACATATGAATGGACTGTATGCCCGGGTACTTCGAATTTGTGTTCCTCTATCCGTCCAGTTAAGAGGAGCACGATTAAAGTGGTGCCAGGAACATGGCAATTGGACTGTGTCTGTCTAGGGCAATGTCATGTTTACTGATGAGTCAAGATTTGCTCTGGAGCCAGATGATAAGCGTATAAGGATATGGCGTAAACAAGGAACACACAATCAGCCCCAAAATATCACCGAACATCACGCATTCCGAGGCTGAAGCATTATGGTGTGGGCAGGGATTTCATTAGGATACCGCACCGACCTGCACATCTTTAAACGGGGTTCTGTGACAGCTGTCCGATATCGAGATGAAGTCCTAGAACCCATTGTGAGATTGTACTCTGCAGCAGTTGGCCCTACTTTTGTTTTAATGGACGATAACGCACGTCTCCATAGAGCTGACATCGTTGATGACTTGACTACCTGGAGAGTGAAGGGATTGAGCATATGGCGTGGCCAGCATATTCGCCCGACCTTAATCCCATTGAAAATCTTTGGGATGCTCTCGGGCGTGCTGTATCTTCACGTTTCCTACCTCCAGCCACTCTTATTGAGCTGGAAACTGCTCTACAAGAAGAATGGCAATTGCTTAATTCTGCGGTGGTTGACCACCTAATTGAAAGCATGGTCAGAAGGTGTAAACGTTGTATACAGATAAGGGGGGATCACATACTCTATTAATATCCTTTTTTTGCATTTTATGCTGTTTATTTTCACTTTATACATAATTCTGTTTAAGTCTCCAGTATGTCATTATCTGATAACTTACAAAAATTTAATATTGTTTTCATTTCTGTATATAATTATTGATTTTGTTTTATGTATAAATATATATGCTACTTTACTGCCAAAGTTTGTGTCAATCAAAGCAGTATTTGTTGATTTTTATGCATTTTACATCTTCGTGCTTAACTTTTGGAAGTGAGTGTACTTAGCACAGGTTGCCATTCCCAAAAAAAACACCAAAATGAAAATGATCCTGATAAATAAAGTTCCTGCATCTGTATGAGTGTTAAAGACTGAAACCATTACTGTTAGCTAACATTAAAATTTATTTGTAATATGCTCATATGTCCTAAGCCCTATATAAATTCTTACCTGTAGCAGAAATCAGAA
>BMAV01025345.1:25253-46578 GCA_019973955.1 Trichonephila inaurata madagascariensis | reverse complement strand
CCTACTGTCTTCCAACCATTATAGCAACATTATTGCAAGTGTGCCCTCTATAGTTCTTAATGTCAAGTTTAGTTAGCATCAGCTTCCTAATACCTCCAGTTATTTTATTTTTTGTTTCAATGAAATCTACAAATAATTCTACTATTTGACTTTACAATTCCCAAGCATCAAGCATTGCAACACTTATCTCGATTTACATTTGAGGGAAATATCTAACAAGCCACAAAAGAAACATCAAGGGGTGATATGCTCCTTGCCGAGAGAGGTGTGTTGATGTCCTGAATAGAAAATATTGACTAAAGGGTAAAAAAGTAGGCCAACTTTAAAGGAAAAAAGCTTTGGACTTGCTCCACTAAAAAGTCTGCCATCTCATTGTTTTTAATGTCAGAATCTTTCCTTCTGCCTGACAGAGAATCTCTAAAAAGTGAAATATTTGCTTCCTTTGTTACAGCTACTTTATAGCTGTACAATCTAATGATCATGCCTAATGCTGCCGAAAAGATTAGCCAGCTTGGATGCCGTCTTATACAAAATGTGTCATCCAGAGCCATAGTCCCTTGTGTCCCTCCACCCTGCATCACTAAGCACTGAAAATACTAGTGAAATGTTTTGTGGGTTAGTCATTTTATTTCCAGTTGAAATTTTTCACAAGTTCATTCCAATAAATATGATAATTACATATAATGCGAAAGGGAGAAATTTTTATTGTATATGAGAATGATATAGCAAGAGTTTTTTGAATTAATACTGTTAAATGGATATCAAGTACTGAAATACCCACAAAGATCTATCAGTTTCCTTGAATTACTTTACTTTTCATTCCTCTGATTATTTCTCAGTGAATTTTGAAACGAAGATTATTTGTTATTTTCTTCATGTTACTACATCTTTTATTAAGGACAAAAAGTAATTGTAAAATTTTTTGAGTGTACAATTCTGCTTATAAAACATTTTTTTTTAATAGGTCAGAAAGCTTAATTTTCTACTTAATCTGTGTTATTTTTAAAAATAACTTTTAAAAACTCACTTACTACTCAAAAACTATGTAGAGAAATTGAATTTTGAACAAAAATATTAGTAATCACATTTTAGAAAACTAATGTTATGCCTCAATGTTTCACTTCTTTTTTGGGACTTGTTCAGAATCAAACAAAAAAAATAAATAAATAAATAAAAAATTAAGAATTTTTTCCTTTAATAATTTTTATGCTTGAGATATAATTCAATTTTAATCAATGAATATAGTTTGCGTTACCTTTTGATTATAGTGTTGTATTTAAAAGGTTAATGAGGGTTTATTGTAATAAGGATCCCACCTTCCCATGCTTAAAGAAAAATTGATTTCCTTGGTCTAATTTCAGGAGCTTAGTTATTGATAAATTAACACCATGAATTACAATTCAAATAACTTGCAAAACAGAAGTTGATTTTTCACCAAATATTGTGACACATATCAGAAATGAAAATAAAATAAAAAAATAACATCAGCTTATGAATATCAACTTGAGGTTTTAGTGAATAATTTTTAAAACAATCAGAAACTTATTTAAAACAAAACTAGACAATAAGAAAAGCAATCAAAAGATGTAATTAAAAATCCATACCTTTTAATAATTTCATCAGAACAGACCTCTTTGAAAACCATTTCATTTCGCATACATATATTGATAGTTTCAACAGTAGTAACAAGATCAACATTTTCTCGTCTCACAAGGTTTGTAGAAAATGTTTCTAAATTGACTTGCTCCCAAGTTTCAAAATTCACTTCAAAATCACCAAAACTTGAAAATTTTAAAGTTTTTTCCTTTTTCTGGTAAGCTACTTCTAAGTAAAATGACAAATGTGGTTGATAACTATGCCAATCCTGAAAGTTATCTTTCCAAACCCATACACTAAAATCAGAATTTATAACTAAACAGCGAATTTTTTGTTCATAGCGAGAAGTTTTATTTTTTTGTATCATTTTTTCAAAATCTATGATGAATTGTTTTCTCACATTTTTACTAGGCAATAACACATTTGTTTTTCTCTCTTTAACAGCTTTATTTAATACTTGAATCTGCTCATCAGTATAATTTAACCACCGTTTACGTTGTTCATATTGCCATACAAAATCGCACATCTCAGCATCTGAAAAAGAAAATGAATGTTAAAAATTTGATGCAAATATTACAATTAGCACACACACACATCATCAAATCTATTTATAATAAATATACCATCAAAATATTAAAAAGTTGCCTAAAACCCAAAATTCCTTTTATTTGACAAAATATTTGGCTTTCCCTCACACTACAAGTGCAGTCATATCGATTCATACTACATTTAATATATAATTTTAAAAAATTTCAAAATGACAGTAGTTTTAAATCTAGTTTTGCATACTTCTAGGGTATGAAAACGTTACAGCAGTAGCAGTCAACCTATGATGCATTAGCTGATTCCCAAGTAGCACATAGGATCCTAGAGACTACTTATTTTGAGAAATGAGTGCCATACTCTTAACTCCATCTATACACAAACCAGCATGCTCTCAAACCAATTCTAGGTCATGACATAAATTTTATACATGTACATTTGACAAGTGCATTCATACACAATTTTGTTTATTGATAATCAGCATTCTGTACGATAGGAAGCGAGTACTTACAATCTGTTCATTCCTTTACAATGTTTAAGACTTAAGACAATTAATACTATATATATATATACACTGGTGTGCAAAACTTAAGCAACAATGTAAAAATTTAACAGATAGACATGAAATTGCAGAAAAGGAGGTCTGGAGATCAGTACAGTGAACACGTAAGTCAGTAGAAACGTCATGCGTATGCAAATATCAGGAACAAAACGTCAGAAGCGATGTGAGCATACGCAAAGCACGTGATGTCGGCGCGCGCTGCTCAACAGTAGAATAAAATGAAGGACGGAGACGCAATTCAACAGATTCGCTGCAAGTGCCAGTGTTTCAGTTCGTGAAATATGGCTAGAAGAAATCACTTGGACGACTTTACACGTGGAAGAATGATGGGAAAGCTGGAGGAGGGGCGTACTGTCACCAGTGTAGCTGCAGAGTTCGGAATCAACAAAAGTGTTGCTTCCTGCGCTTGGAAAGCATTCCAAACCACAGGTACAGCTGTTAGAAAGGTTGGTGGTGGCTGCCTGAGGACGACAACTGCAGGGGATGACCGATATATCATCCTGCAGGCGAAAAGAGGTCGACAGCAGTCAGCAAGCACCATTGCTCAGAAACTCTGTACAGCAACGGGACGACAAGTGTCATGGTTTACTGTGGCCAGACGCCTTCACAAAGGGGGCCTATTCGCCCGCCGTCCTGAATGCTGCCTCCCATTGAAAGTTGGCCACCGAAGCCAGCGTTTACAGTGGGCCAGAGAGCACAAAAACTGGACAACTGATCAATGGAGTCGTGTCCTCTTTACGGATGAGAGTCGGTTCAGTACCAGAAGCGATTCTCAACGCGTTTTGATTTGGAGAGAGATCGGGACCCGGTTTTATCCCAGTAACATCAAGGAAAGACACTGTTACGGTTGTCCTGGAGTTCTTGTCTGGGGAGGCATTATGCTGAACAGACGAACTGAGCTTCACATTTTCGACAGAGGGTGTGTAACCGGGGATCTCTATTGTGAGGAGGTACTTCTTCCCCATGTGCGTCTTTTCCGAGGTGCCATTGGCCCAGACTTCATTTTTATGTATGAGGATGCACGGCCACATCGCACTCTTGCTGTTGAGGAGCTGCTGGAAAGTGAAGATATCACTTGAATGGATTGGCCAGCGTGCTCCCCAGATTTAAATCCCATCGAACATGCGTGGAATGCTTTGGGGAGACGTATTGCCACACGCTTACATCATCCGGAGAACAACCAACAACTCAAACAGATGTTGATTGAGGAATGGGCACTCCTACCTCAAGAAATGTTGCACCAGCTGGTTCTGAGTATGCGGAGACGGTGCGCAGCAACCATTGTAATAAGGGGAGGGCATATACCATATTAAGGAACATCTGCTTGTTGTTCTTCCTGTTGGATAGACAGTCATGAGTCACGATACTATGAGTTCAATAAAGCTTGTTTTTGTTTGATTCCATACCGTATGCGTTGTATTCCTTTTTCAGCGCTGATGCTTTCGTCATCCTTTACGTACATAGTACTCTCCCTCATTTCAGAATTTCATGTCTCTCAGATGATTTTTCGTGAAGTTATGGCAATAAATCCACCTGTTGCTTAAGTTTTGCACACCAGAGTTTATTGCTTACAATCATATTATCCTTCACAGTGGAAAAGAACATGAACAGAAGCATAGAAAGTGATCTATTGAATTTAATGAATGGTGGGAAAAATGAAATTGTAGCAGCTTCTCATGCATTTTCAATTAACATCTGTGTGGATTCTAACTCGGTTAATTGCTTGATTTGAGGACTGATTTGAGGAGTGATGTACTGATTAGTATTGTTATTTAACTCTTTCATGCTTGGTGGTACATATATTGTACCACCAATTCTTATTCGTTTATTGCATAGTGGCACATAAAACATACCATTTGTTTGAATGCCTCGAAAATTGATGCTGGATGGTAGATTCTTTGTACCACCTAAAAGAGTCAACTACTAGCAGTTACTCAAGTTTCCAACAGATGTCAGAAGCTCATTGTATGCAATGGGTTTATGCAGTAGTTCATTCTTTGATCTGCTGCGAGTTCGTTGAGTGGTATTTTTTGGAGTGAGTGAGTGAATATTTACCTCCCACTGTTCAGCTACATGAGGGCGTTTGGCGGCGGACCTTGTAATTTTGAACCATGGTCAAGTGACGAGGACACCTGACTTGGCACACCACACCAACGGGAGGACATTTGAGCTCTCGACAGATTTAATATGCAACGCTCCCCTACACTGCATGTCTTTGGTGGTACTGGGCTCAAAATTGTGACAAGCCAGCAACAATGATACCTTGGCTACTAGGCTACTGCAGCTGGTATGATTTGGAAGTGATTGTGTTGTGTATTTTTAAGAGTAAATGAAAGTGATTCTTGTGATATTTGATACAAATCAGGTAGGTATCTATATATTATGCAACTAAATAAGTCAACATTACAATAATTAGTACCTCTTATGTGCACTGCTAATATGAAAATATGAGAGTCCAAAAAATGTACCACCACGCTCTATTGAAGGCCATCTTCTTTACAAATACAAAATGTATTCTGCTTATTTTTTTGCAATAATAGACATGTTTATTGTGCCAAATAGATGTTATAAGTTGTATTTTTTTAAATAATAATATTTATTAAATAATAGTACATACAAAATCACACAAATGTCCTGAATGAGTTATATAGCTCATTTTCAGGAAAAAAATAAATACAACTAATACATTTATTATATATGTTGACTAAATAAAAGCTGAGTAAAATAAAATAATGTACATATAATATTTAAAATTAAAACTAACATTAAATAAATTAGGACAAAACTAAAATTAAGCTTACAACATTAGATTAGAAAAAACTGAAAATATTTTAATATATAAAGGATGAATAACAGTATAAGATGAAAATGTGTATTTATTTATTCTCCAACTAAAAAAAAATAGATGCATTGTGTCTGCAAAGTTCCATTGTGCCTAGGGAAGAAAAAATGTTTCCAGAACTATCATGCTGCTTGAAGCATGTTGGTACAAAATATGTACCAGCTATTTTTTAAAACTTTGAATACCGTTTATTTGAAAAAATGTTTAATATTAAAATGCATCAGCTGTTGCTTAATAGTTACAGTTTTGTGAGATTTATCTAAAATATTTGTAATTATTTCCCTCTAGTGTATTACTTTTAACAAAAATTCAGTGCAAGAAAGAGTTAAAGAGATCTGAAGGAAGAAAGGAGGATGTGATTGCGAATGTAAGGTGTAATATAGTGTATTGGAGATACAAATTATCTGGATCAGAATTTGCAAGTTTCAGCAGGAAACTTGCATAATTTTTGATAGTCATTATAAGTGAAACAGGCGTCTTTAGAGAGTAAAATTGTATGGCTGTGCCTCGTAGCTGTGTGTTAAAGTTAAGTAAACATTTAGCATTTCAGATAGGATTGAAAAAGCTAATTTCACATCTATTACATACTTTCCACTGGCATACAGTGCAATTAGATTAAACATAAGTTGTTACATTTTATGTCTTTAGATTCTATATCTGCAAACACTAGAACAAACTCTGGTTCAATCAAAGCAATAGTGACCAATCTTTTCCAACCCTGGGATAGGATTCTCTTCACACAGAGATGGTGATCTTACCTGAATAACTTTTTAGAGGAAAGGAAAATGTGGTTGAGCTTTTAAGACCAGTAGAGCAGAATTTTAAGTATTATGGAATCCCTGTAATCTTGACGTACATGCATATCTGAAAAATCATACCACTAGTCAAATAATTGGTTTGATATAATAGGCTATTATTTTGCATGTTCAGAAGGCAACAATGGATTATTTGCAATTAAAAAAGCAATTTTCCTATCATGTGGGACTGGACTGATTTAGAGACTGAGCAGTTTGCATTGAAGTAAAAAGGGGTGTCAACCCGTAAAAGTAAGCTAATTTGATGATAATTTGTCCCCTGTAAGTGGTAAATTTACAAAAAGTTAGAAACTTGGCAACAAAAACAGTTGTTCCACATGTTGTCAAAATACAAGAATAGGCATTTTTAGCATATGTTTAATTTAAAAGGGAGTAAGTTGATAGTTTTTGTATGGTTTTCATTAAAATTAGTGGTTCAAGACACTGAACCATCATTTTCGGTAATTCAGACTAATTTCATTTGATTTTGTTTTAGTAGATAAACAAATGAATTATAACACTGCTTTGCATTTTCACATTTTTAATTACACACAGACAGTTACAGTGTAACAGCCTACTCATTCTATTAAGACAGAAAATGAAACATATGCATCAGTAAACAACTACATGAAAGGTCATAAATTTGGAGGTAAACAAAACAAGGAGAAATGGAATAATTTTAAGGATAGGAAGTCTCTTGAAAGACAAAATGATTACAAGCATGTCAAAGGAATGGTAGAAATGAGAATTTGAGTGCAAGGGCTGAATAGGATAATCAGCATCAAAACAGACTGAGAAGTTATTGATCTGAAAGGGAATTTGATTGGTAATTAGAAAGAATGAGTGTATGAAGAGACAGAAATAGTCAATCATAGTATAATAAAAATCCTGCAATACTTTTTGATGTGATGAGTCCTGTTCAGATGGCAAACATTTCAACTATATTATATTATACGTTTCGGAAAGCTTTGGTATACATGAAAGCAGAAAAATCATTTATGTCTGCCAATGTTACAGAAGGTACTTTTCTTTTTGACCAATGAAAATTCAGGTGTGTAGGAAGGTACAGAAGTAGTTGCACCTCATGGTGCGAATTGGGTTGATTTAGGTATAATAGAATTGAAAGCAAAACTTCGAAAGTTTATGATGTTTGAAAATTTTATGTATTAGAAAGTATGTATGTCTGTGTTGGGTTAGTGAGTGAAAGTAACATTAATGTTGCACCATAAAGCTGTATAAGGGCTATTGGCGACGGACCTTGTAATTTTGAACCAAGTCAAGTGACATGGATGACACTTGAACTGGTGCCCCTTTCTCCTAATTTCCACACCAATGGAAAAAAATCTGATCCTTGACCGGTTTAACATGCATTGACCCCCTCAGCTTGGTGGGCCTTCAGCAGTACCAAGCGCAAACTCATGACATGCCAGACACAAGTCCATGACCACTTGACAAAACAAAATCTCTATTGCTGTTGAAAATCTAAGGAAAAATAAATCAGTGACTGTTAATGTGGATCACATGGTCTATCATTCTCGAGGGAATGCTGATCATAGTTCAGAATATGGGGAAGTGCTTATAGGTCGATGCGATCAGGTGATGGCTCTTCAATGCATAGGAGTACACCAAGAGTCACAAATTTTAAGGGAATCATTCAATGATGGATTGTCCATGCAAATGCACATCCTATCATGTCCTCTTTATCTTCAACAGACTAATCTGGATACCCATGTGCAATGAGAATAAACTATACTGCATGGTACATGGATATTATCAAATATTTCTAAAACATAAGATCCTGTCAAAGTGAAATATATCAAACATATATAGTGCATTCCTGTTTTAATTACAATGTTCAGTGTCAAATCTAATTTTCAATATATTTAATTCATAAGCAGAATAACTTATTCAATTTTATAACAGAAAATATTATTAAGTACTTTCTAAGATAGGCAATAGTTTTCTGCAATAAATTTTGTATTTGAATTATTTACAGCAAAGATTTATAAGAAATAAGCATGCTAATTTTCTTATGTTCTATTTTTTGTTCTATAGAACACTGAACTTTAAATAAGTGGATTAATGTTAAATATAGTTTAACTGCAAGATCAGAAAACTTATTATTCAGTTTTGAAATATGCAAATAAAGAAATTTATTTTTCTGGATTTTTTACTAAAAAAATAAACTTTTCACCCAATAGTCTTTAATTAAACTGATAAGAGAAGTATTAGTAACAGGAAATTTAATTGATACTACAATAAATTCAAAGTTACATAAAACCCAGCAGTACATTTAAAAAAAAAAAAAATAGCAACTAACCTATGCGATTTATCCATGTAGAAGGCAAATAATCCTAAGTCATTTTAACTTCATAATAACAAATAAGAAATCATCTAAATTTTTGAAGACAAAACTTATATTATGCAGAAATAAAGACCATGGGTGGCCAAGTGGTTAGAGCATCAGACTCCAGACCAGAAGACTTGGGTTCAATGCCCGATGCTATCAAATGCATATTAATTTTGTTTTTCTCATGGTATTTTATGTTCTCTTTTGCTAATCTTCTGGCTTCTTCAACAGGAGAGTAAACTTGATTTTGAGTCAAGGGAGGTGTATATGGTAAACTGCCAAATAACAACTATGTAGGAGGAAATTTTGTGACTGAATGAAGTGTTAAGTAGTACTCGTTAATGACTTGTTCCAGAAGTTTGATCCAAGGAATTTTGGTAGGAGAATTTACTTTACATCTTAATTTAGTTACAATAGACTGATTTACACGTTCACATTTTCCATTTGTCTGGGGATTATGAGAAGTAGTTAATAACTGTGTTTAACATTATAATTTCTTAAAAAGCGTTTGAATCGAGATGAGGTAAAAGCACCATTTCTATCAGTTAACAGTTAAATAGGTATTTGACTTTGGAAAAGTTGTTTTAAACAATTTGCATAGGTTTCTGTTGTTTCACTTTTAGAAGGAAAAGCCCAAACATAGCAAGTTGCATTATCAATTATTAAGTGGAGAAATTTTTTAGTAGAATTAAAATAATTGAATCCACCAACAGTATCAACAGAGATACACTCAAAAGGTTGATCTGTGTGTGTGTGGGGGGGGGGGGGACAGGCTGTAAAAGACCAAATCTTTTTTTTGCCTTTTCTTTTTGTTTAATTGACATACATTACAATGTTTAGCAAATTTTGAAATATCTAAATTAATATGAGGCTAATAATATTGAGGAGTAATTAAATTTATCACTTTTTGAGTACCAGGGTGTCCAAATTATTCATGAGCATTTTGCAAAATTTTTCTTCTTAATGAAAAAGGTACAATTTTAAACAGATTTTTCTTTTCAAGGACAAAGACATCATCAACTTTTTTATATTTAGGATTAATTACATTACCTAAATTTTGATGTGTTTTATCTCATTTAATTCAAGTAAATGTACAGAGTGTTGGATATATTGAGCAATAGGATGTCTTGATAACATTTCAGCTTCAACATTATTAGTTCATTTTAAATACTTTACTTCATAATCAAACATGCTTAGTTTTAAAGACCAACGAAATAATCTACCCCTTAAATTTTTCACATTTTTAAGCCAAAAAAGAGCAGCATGATCAGAGTGGATTATGAATTTTTTACCATGTAAATAATAATAAAACTTATCAAGAGCATCTACTATGGCCAAACATTCCAATTCTGTGATACAATAATTTTTTTCATAATCACGTAACGTTCTAGAATGATAAGATACCGGGTGAAGAGTACCAGAATTATCAGGTAGTTTCAAAACTACCAAACCAATAGTGTTCAGCAAGGCATCACAGAAAACATGAAGTAATTTAGGATCATATAATTGTAATACAGGTTTAGAGTTACTAATTCATTTTTTAACAATTCAAATGCTGTTTGACATTCAGCAGTCCAATCCCATTGTTTATCTTTTTTCAGTAGTTGATTTAAAGGTTCTCTAATTTTAGCATATGAATCAATGAATTTGTTGTAAACATTTACAGAACCAAGGAAACTTCTAAGTTGTTTAACATTTTGGGAGGTTGTAATTTTTTAATGGTTTCAATATTTTGATTATCAGGGGTAATGCAACCTTCTTTAATTTCATAGCCTAAAAAGTTTATCTTATTTTTTGTAAAAACACATTTTGGAAATTTTAATTTAATGTTTTCTTCCTCACAAATTTTGAATATTTTTCTTAAATGAGCATAATGCTCCTCCAAAAAATTGGAAAAAATAACTATATCATCAAAATAGTGACAAGCAAAATTTGAACATTTATGCTTAGTTAAAATTTTACAAATAGTACGATTAAAAATTGCTGGGGCATTTCGAAACCCAAAAGGAAGAACTTGAAATTTATATAAACCTTCAGTTGTAATAAAAGCTAGTTTTTCTTTATCTTCATCATGTAAAGGAATGTGCCAGAAACCACTTGCAAGGTCGAGCGTAGAAAAAAATTTAGCATTATTTAATTTATCTAGCAGGGAGTCTATTCAAGGTAATGTGGTTCTGTGTGTGTGTGTGTGTGTGCATGCATATGTGCGTGCATCTGTTTTACAAATTGCATTAAGTTTTCTATAGTCAATACATTATCTAGTTTTTTGTTTTTCATCTCTCTTATAAGCTAAAGTAACAGGTGAAGAATAACTATTGGATTCTTTAATTAAACCTGCAGCTAATAAATTTTGTATTTGTTTATTAATCTCAGTTTCTGAAGTGGCTGAAGTTCTATAAGCTCGCTGAGAAATTGGGAGGTCTGATGTTAAACTAATTCTAGGGGGTTCCATTCTTACTTTACCTACGTTGTATTGATTTTTAGAAAAAAACATGAGAGTATTCTGAAAGAAGTTGTATGAGGTTAGGAGATAGTTTTCTAACAATCAGAGGTGAGAAAACTTCCTCTGAGGCATGTACTAACTCTTCCTGTATATGTAATGAAATTTGTTTAGTGAATTTATTAGTATTATTTACAATGATTTGTCCATTTTGTAATAATTGGTTATATTCACAATCAATAAATTTATATTGGCTACATTCTGGTAGTCCTAGAATAATATAGGGCATACTATTAATTATATACAGATTTATGTTTCTTTCTATCTGTCCAATTGTTCAAAAAGCTTTGCATAATTTGTTTTGTTGAAAATTGCCATGGGCTTGGTTAACATGTATAGGCCTAGTTGTTTGTTTTGGTAATCTAAGTTTATTTACAATTGCAGAAATTAAAGATAAAGTAGATCCAGTGTCAATAACAATATTTACATTGTTCTGTTTAGGTAGATTGTCCAAGTTAGCTAGGCTTGGCAATGATGAGATGTGTCCGGACACTTGTAATTGTCAATATGCTGGGCCAGAGGTCTCAGCAGAGGGGTGTTGTCTCTGATTTGGGATTTGTTGCCTGCTAACAGAGTTCTCCGAGCTCTGAGAAACAGCAGCCAAGGATGAGTCACAAGTAAATGGGGTTTGTCTTATTTGAGGTTGATTAAAAGGACAATGTTGTTTCCAATGATAAACATTGGGAATATATACCTTGTTGAGTACAAATACTGCAGGGATATGGTGGCATTCCATGTTGAAAATGTGTGTGGTGGTTGGGCCTAAATCCTTGATTGTTAAAAGTTGTGAGCATGATGATTTGGGAGATGTTGGAGATGCATTCTGTTAAAATTTTGGAAATTGGGTCTACAAAAATGGTTAATTTTGAGGTGCAAAAGTACTTTGTCTTGGTTGAATGAGTACATTTTGTCTAAAAGTATTTTGTTCAGGTTTAGGGGCTTGTGTTTTCATTAAGCATGTAGCTACCATGAGCCATTCTGTAGGTGAGTTAGGAGGATTTATTGTCATTAATTGTTGAATATTGGTGGGCATTTCATCAATAAGTCCTTCAAAATTAGTTGAGGAGGTAGACCTAATTGTCTACCACAATTTAATTTTTAATGAAAATATTGCTCTAAGTTATTTTTTAATTGGAGAAATTTACAACATAAGTTTTAAGAAATTTTCAACAAGAATAGAACAAAGTTCTCCAAAATTTGAAAAAGTAAGGCAAGAGTTAATGTAATGGGTTAATGCAGACCCTTTTAGATATATTTTGATACATTCATAATTTTCCAACTGTCATCTTTATTACTCAGTGTACATGCATTATTAAAATAATCTAACCAAGCTTCTATTCTCATTTCATTCTCGGAATATGGCTTATTAGGGGTTTGATGGGTAGTACTAATTACAGCCAAATTGGTTTCCTCATTATTTGCCATTTTAAAACTAGATCTGAGAATCATGCAGACTATAAATTTAAAATACACTTAAAACTTTTAAGTACCACATATAAAATACCAAAATATAAAATTGAAATATTAACAAAAATCAAAATACTTGCAGTTACTAATTATCAAAATTCAAATAT
Organism: Trichonephila inaurata madagascariensis; assembly: GCA_019973955.1. NCBI lineage: Eukaryota > Metazoa > Arthropoda > Arachnida > Araneae > Nephilidae > Trichonephila > Trichonephila inaurata. The sequence goes on along the minus strand of BMAV01025345.1, from coordinate 33,817 downwards.
CAAACATTAAAAATTTAAATTTCTTATTTCCAAAAAATATAGTTTCATCACATTTTATATATATAATTTATCAAATATCAAATTATAACATTAATTATCAAATACTTTTTTTTTTTTTATGAAAATGATTCGCATAAAAACATTAAAGCAGCATCAATGTAAAAATATATCTGATATAAAATATGGAAAATAAACGATTTCGAAAACAATATTTTCCAAAACATTTTAAAATAAATTATTAGAATCCAACAATGAAAATATAAAATCTATTTAGATTGAACAGCTAATAATTAAACAGAATAAAAACGAAACACTTATCACTAGGTTGAAAAATTGCTTGCGTTACACTTTTCTGAAACTCGACTTAGCCAAAACATATCTCCAGCATTTTGTAGATTTTAACAAACACATATTTGATGGTATCAACTTCTTTTCATTTTTTAGTCTTTCACAATCTCGCACACATATCAGCAGGCATTTCTTTCACAAAGCAGAAGCCATGAGAATTTCCCCGTTTTCATTTTGGTCAAGTGAGTGAATGTTGGGTTTTAGGGCACAAGAGCCAATCTTGGCTAAGCTGCGCCAAACATTCGTTAAAACATGAAAACAATTGTTAAAATATCTAAATGTATTGATAATGTACTTTAAAATTTAAAATATAAAATTTAAAATATCAAAACAAGTATAAAAGACGTATTCTAACGATAAAAGCAAACAAACTTTGGTGGGGGATTACCCCCACCAAGACAAACAAAATCTTAAATTAACGAATAGGTTTATGCATAAAGCAAAGATTACATGTAGATATGACAACTGAGAAATGTCACTTTTTATATTTCGTAGGGGTTATATAAGTATATTTCACAATATAATTTTTTGTTTCCCCTAAGGTATTGCGATTCTTCGGTGATTCCATCTCTTCTTCTATGTCGTAAACAATCATCTCTTCCTCATCTGTTGTGTATTCTACCGGTGCTGATTTCCTAAGTTTATGAGGCGTCATCTTAATTTCTATTTTAGGTTTAATAGTGTTACATGTGTTTTTAAGAGGACATTTTTTTGTTACGGGGTTTTGAAGTTAATTTTGTATCCTGTGATGTAGAAGGTATGGTATTGGATGTAATGGTAGCAGTTTGAGAAACAGGACAAGCCTTTAAGGATGCAAATATTGATACTCTGGATGAGGAAGATTCAGCAGAGGTAGATAAACTATTAGAAGTGGTGGAAGTAGTATCTGTTACAGAAATAGGGGGGTGAGATTCTGATGATGTAACTGTGGTAGAAGATGTGGATGATAAGAGTTGTGTCTGAATTGCAGTTGATGATTTGGTAACTGTAGGAATTTTGGAGGACATTGTTGGCTTTGGAATGGATACTAAAGGTTGCAGTAGTTTTAAAGGCGGACATAGTATTTTTGTAATATTTTCATCGGTTTGGGTTGCTGTGGTTACAGTTGATGGTTTGGTCGCTTGTGTGTATGTTTGGGATAATTGAGGAGCTATTAATTTCCGTGCTTCCACATACGATATATTTCTATTTGTTTTAATAGTTTGAATTTCTTTTTCTGTTTTCCATTTTGGGCATAATTTCGAGTCTGATGAATGGGATTGTGAGCAATTAATACATTTTGGCTCCAGACTGCAATCCGTGGAAGAATGTCCAACGGATGCACATCTAGAGCACGTTAATTGACCGCAGCAGGAAGTTTGGGAGTGTCCGAACCTCTGGCACTTGAAACAGCGCAGAGGATTTGGAATATATGGACGTATTTTGCAGTTTAGATATCCAGCTTTTATTGAAGTAGGAAGATTCGGGCTATTGAAAGTTAAAATCAGGTGTTTTGTAGGAATAGCTGTTGCATCTTTTTTAATTGTAATTCTTCTGACCTGAATTACACCCTGATCAGCAAATCCATCAAGAATTTCTGCGTCAGGGGTGGTCAACAGGTCAGGTTCAGATATGACACCACGACTGGAGTTTAGAGATCTGTGAGGAGTAACTGTAAGTGCAGAATCTAAACATTTTCTTGTAGATAGATAGGATTTTGATTGAATAGTCGATTTTGTCTCCACAAGTAGGTCATCGGATCGCATTTTCTTAACAGATTTTGGCTCGCCTATAGCTTGGAGAGCTTTAAAAATTGCAAAAGGGGATTTTTTTTGACATTTCTTTATTGGGTAACGATAGAATAAGAAAACGTGCAGTACTAGCTATCTGATCAATGGTTTGAAATTTGGGTAAAACAAGGCCTTTACCCGGGCACAGCTGCATTGGATCCATAAGTATGCGAATACAACTTCGTTCTGGCGTGTCTCCACCCACCACGGAGTCCAACAAGGGAGGCAGTGTGCCAGTCATCTGGCAAATACCAGGCATGGCGCTTACCCAGAGTACACCCAGAATATAGTGATACAGTCCAGGGTGAGGATCCAACGGGTAAACCCGACACCCTTTATCTGCAGCACTAACCCTACAGCAGTGTCTCTTTGGGGACACCGAAGAGAGGTACTACCAGCCGATTGACAGGAGCAGGCTCACTCCTGCCTCCCGTCTACAGTGAAGCGTGGGCCAAAGGTATTCCCAGGACACCATTTTCCTCCTTACAGAACACCGCACACAGCAAACACGCGGGTTGGGAAACTAACGGTGTTAGTCGAAAATAAATAAAGCAACATAATTAAATTATTTAAAGAAATATATAAAAAAGAAACTAAATTAACGCAATACAAAATGTAAACCATAATATGTTAGTAATAAAAGGTAAGTTTTTTCAATAGAAAAAACAAATTTTGAACAAAGTTCATTTATTAACATAGGTCTGTGGTCTGGACGGGAAAAGAAGAAAGGGAGAAATGGGATGACAAGAAGAGGATCGAAAATAGAGAAGGATCACTAGGGTACCCCGGGGTCATGACACTCGTGTTTACCAAAGATAGTAAAAAGATAAGAAGAAATGTGTGAAAAAAATCCTCCTAATTGTGCGGAATGTAAAAATAAGCAAAAATTATAACATTTTGGTCGAATGGGTTGTTATAATTTTTGCTTATTTTTACACATTTCTTCTTCCAGGTAATCTTACCAGGGTGTGGCAATTTGAAACAAAGATTCTTTTCTTACAGTTTTCACGGCATACTATCCTGCCGACTTTATGTAGCGTAGTGGCCAGTGTTGTATTTGTTTTTGGAGAAGTGGAGAACTTCTGATTGCATTTTACTCTTTTTTTTCACATGAAACATCAAAGCGTTACGACTTCACAAAAGCATACTTACACACAAAGACATAAAACTGCAGCTATTTACTCATATTCAAGACGACGAGCTGGAGACAAAACTGCTACGATTATATGGCGAAAGCAAAAGAGACAAGCAGCAGTGACATCCTACATGACAAAACACAAAGACAAAGAGAGCAATCACACAAGATTTTTGCTTTATATACCGGCAGTGACAACCGCGTGATTATTATGTAATAGTAGTTCTGATTGGTTAAAATGGGCGGGTTAGGGATTTCGGATACTAGTTGATTATGATTAAGATTAAAGCATTAGATTTGAACCAAAGATTTAAAGCTTGTTTAAATATTATTAAAAAGAGTTAATTAAAAGGATAATAGAGGGAATTATTACATATATATATATCAAAAACTGTTCTAAATAAGTGTTTATAGATGAAAAGTACTATATTGATATCATCAGATTTAAGAAGTAGATGCATTAGTTTTAAATTACTGCCAGTAAAAAATATGAAACACAATTTATGTACCAAGACTTGAATTTTATTCCAGTAACACACCAAGATAAAATTCATTTCACACCACACAAATACTATGAGTAATGCAAACTGGTAGAAATTCTAAGAAAATTAACTATGTTTAAAAAATTGCTGGAAATTTTTAAAATAAATGTGATGGTGGAAAATAAAAATCACCAAAAAAAAATTACCTTTGAAGACGAGACAGTTAGTAAATAATGAAATACTCTTTTCTAGAATAAGCTTTTGATATTGTTACTCTAAGCGACTTCTGTCATTTCTCTCCAGTTACAATAATTTTTTTTTCACCTTATTTATTATTGAAAGTTACATTCTTATCTTATTACCAATAAAATAATTTTAAAAATACTTAAATTACATATCAAAAAACTTCTACTCATTTCAAAAATTGTACTAATAAAATTTCTGAACTTTAATTACTGCATAATTCTTCATTTTCAAAACGTCATAAAATAATGAATGAGTAAAACATAATCTCAAAAATTAGAACACAATAACTGAAATCAGACAAATTATTGTGTTAGAAAACTAAAGAGTCAAGGAGAGAACAAATTTTAACATTTTCATTTTTGAACATTAAAAAATAATTTTAAAACAATGAAATTATTAAGATAGAAGAAAGGACTTTATTTTATTTATTTATTTTTACTTTTTATTTAGTAATTAGCTTTTAAAATTATGTTGGGTATTTTAATTTTTCAATTCCTACTACTAGCTAACACTCTCTATTTATTTATTTACCTTTGTGGAATTTTCAATCGTTAATAAAATACATTTTAAAGCGCTCAATTGAGCTTAAATTTTACATACATAATTATTTTGAATGATAATACAGTAATTTAATTATAATTACCGTAAAATCCGGCGTATAACCTGCACCTATACTTTCAAGCTGTATTTAATTTTTAGGTATATTTGCCATATAACACGCACCCCCTTTTTTACGAAAAAATTTGAAATGTGTGCAATTTTCTTATGTTTTGAAGTCATTATTTATTGGATGAATCATTCCAGACTCTCTTTTGAAAAAATAGTATACCGTATTTTCCTGTATATAATCCGCAGCGGCGTATTATCCGCAAAGCCTTCTTTTTGAAAAAAAAAACATTGTATAATCAGCAGTGTCAGTTTTTACGGCGAATAATTCAAAATATAAACTGCCAATAATGAGTGTCATACAAGATAAAAAATACACAATATAATTAATAATAGAAGTAAGATATTGTACAAAAAAAATTTATTATGAAACGTTTTTTTAATATGTATGATAATATTTTTTACGATAATCTCAATAAAATTCTTTGCTACTGCCATCTATGTTTTGAGTTGTTAAACAAAACATCCTACACGGAAAAAATCTTTCTTTTCTTTTTTTTTAATTTAGCAAGCTAACAGCAAAAAAATTAAGATCGAGACTACTATCTCATTGTTTCTTTCTCTTAAAATCCATTTATTTATTTCTTCCTCTAATTCTGGCCAGTGAGGTTTTCCACGACGATCGCTCTTTAGCGTCGATCACAATTTTCGAAGTTGGTCTTGTTTTTTCTCCACAAATGAATATTCAATTCATCAACGTTGAAAAGCCTTGTAGCATCCCAATTTCCGACTTCGGTAGCCTTCTCTATAACTTTTAACTTGAAGTTTGCTTCAAAATGATGAAAACTTTCAAAGGACGTCATAGCTCTAGTCAAGAGAAAATTGGAAATGGTGCCAGCGACTAGTAACTGTTTTTTCTTTCCGAGGAATCGAATTTGTTTTTGAATGTAATCGGACAAAAACTAGTTATGGCTGAAATACGTCATCCAAGTCATGAAAGCGCAATCTATTATTTATTTTATAAAACATAAACGGCATTTCTTTTAAAACTTTCTTGTTAGCTTTTCTGATGGAGAATGTTTTTTCTCAGATAATCCGCGGTGGCGTATAATATGCACAACGAAATTTGAAACTTTTTAACACATAATCCGCGGATTATATACGGTACTTCTAGAATTATACAACCCTTAAGGGCAAGAAGGGGGGGAGACCGAATCAGGGATTTTTCCCATGCCTTTCTATAAACATTAATCCCTTTTTCCCCTTTCATGTCATGTACGAGGCGGACGATTAATTTTGAAATAAATTAGAACAAGCCTGAGACTTATTACGCTCGCTGTCTGTAGTACATTCAATACTATGAATAATATCGAATATGCTTCAAACAGCGAGCAGTAAAGATGGGTCCTGGTAAACGAAGCAAAACACAGTGCCGGTTTCAAGATCTAAGTGATTCAATTTGCAAAAGAAAATGGAAATCGTGCTGCAGCAAGGATGTTTGATATTGGCGAAAGCTTCATAAGGGAGTGGGGGAAAAAAATGAAATGACAATAATTAACATATCAAAGAAGAAATGTGCTTTAAGTAAAGGAGTAACGAAATTGCCTATTCTAGAAGAAAGTGTTGCGAACTGGGTCCTAGAAAATTGCCTGAATGGATTCATTGTAACAAGAAACAGTGTACATTTATTCACCATAAAATGGTCAAAAAAGAATGCCTTTTCATGTTATCCAACAATGAAAGTTCATAAGGTATGTTATTTCTTTTAAATAAACAGTATTTCGATATATAAGTCTAAATTTGTTTTAATACTCCTTTTTTTTAAAGCTCTCATTTTTATACTCGGCATATAACGCGCACCCCTAAATTTCGATCTTGTTTTTTGTGTAAAAAGTGTGCGTTATACACCGGATTTTACAGTAATAAAAATTAATTGATAAAAATGACATACTTTTTTTTTTTATTCTTTGTTTTAAAATTTCCCGACTTTTTCAAAAAATTAAAGACATTAATTTGAGGTTTCTTCTTTCTCTTTTGAAAAAATTTTAAAAACATTAATATTAAATGCATGATTACAAATCTTGGCTTATTTTATTATTGAATCAGTATAGTTTTACTTTCATTAATCAATAGTATAGTTTCTACACCTCGCAAAATGATTGTTAACATTGCATTTCAAAGCTCCAATAGAGCTATAGGTGACACTTTGTCCATTTCGAGTCATGAACAAGTAATGCTAAATGAATAAAAGGATGATTGGATTTGTTTTAGAGATATAGTGGCTCTTTCAATGTTTAGAGCTATTGGCATAACTCTAAACCTTTGCTTATCCCAGGTGAATATTAAGCAAAATACGAGTATTATTACTATAATCCTATCCATAAATTTCAAAATTAAAAGAATACTATCTTGTTCCCTTCAAAATGTCCAAATTCCACAAAGATTTCTTCAGATGCTATAACAAATAAAAATTTCTAGTTAATGCATCTATCTCTCCACTTATAAATGCCTTTTCATGCAAAGAATTTTTAAAATTTTATTTTATATTGAATTTTCCTCTAACAAAAATTTTTCATGATTTTAATTAATGTTTAATGTATAATTAATGCAATTTTTTTTTGGAAATATTTATTATTTATATTTTACATCTATATTAAAAACAATTTTAAATGTTACTAAGTAGAATTAAATCTTCTCGTTAGTAACAGTTCCTCTTAGCTCTTTATTGTGATTGTCATTGAATATAAAACTTAAATAGTAAATTGTTCAATTACTAAGTTGTTGAAAGCCTCTAAAATTGTATTGATCATTGAATAAATTTAGGCATCGTCTTCATGAGGTTAAGCTCAAGACCTTAACCAAAAGGCTACGAGGTATAAAAAAATTAAAAACTTAAAAAAAAATAAATTATACAAAATATAACCAGCTATGAGATGGTGCAATCTTTCTGTGGAATATTTCATAAATGAATTACATATACATATAACTATCTAAACTCAGTGGCATGACAGCCAATGAGGGTCAAGGCCTACCGTGCACATTTCAGTATATGTGACCTAGGGTGTTGAGGTGCATGATGTGATGTTCTGGTCAGATGGTCAGTTTGACACAAAACTTCCAGAGTATAAGCCTGGTATTCATTTATCGACCCACTATACGGATGAAAGGCAGAGTCAACCTTGTTCAGCTTGAGATTTGAACCCCGGATCTGTGGCACGAAATGCTACTACTCAGCCACTGGGCTTAAAATATACATATATATAGGACAAAATAATAAAAGAAATGCTACATTAAGAATCAACTCGATTCATATACGGTGATTTAATCAAAGATGTAATGATGAAAGATTAACAGTTTTTGTGATGATCAAATAAAAACAGTTACAAGGTATAAATGGAGGAGAAATATCCCTTTGCCTTTAATGCTTTAAAAATAAAAATTTGTACTAGAATGTCTTATTTTAATAAGCTTGAATTAAATTATTACGATCTCAATCAATAATGGAGCCAGATCTCCAAAAGCTAACATTCCAACTCCTGTTAGAAAACTACCGCAAAAAAATATTTCAAATACAGAAGTAATTAAATTTTATGGAACTTTCTTTTAAAATTTTATTTTTCTTTTATTCCTATTAAACACTCTCAAAGAGATGATTAAAATCTATAATTCTTATTTTAAATAATAATGACTTGTTAAATACTGTTATTTTATACTCATAACTAGCTATGTGATTATGGTTATTTATTTACAGTTACAACCTATTCTGTTTTTTAATATTTTTTTAAGGTCCGTTAAGTTTTCAGATTTTTTTTTAACGATTGAAATTTATTTAAATATCATTCATAATCAACTACCTGAGAGATAATCTATGTTATCTTTTCCTAAGCTTTTATCGAAAAACATAAGATAGAAAACATATATAAATACAAATTGGAATAAAAATATTTTAAAGAAACATTTGATATCCAACCTAAAAAC
>BMAV01025345.1:0-16479 GCA_019973955.1 Trichonephila inaurata madagascariensis | reverse complement strand
AAGATGTTGATTTGTCTAGGGGACATGCGGTATGGTTTCGTTTTAATGGGTTTTTCTGAAATTAACTCGATATCCATTTTCATTAAATGAGTTGTCCCTGGGTCCGAGGAAAACACTTCTCTATTTTTAATTATTACGTTTTTTAACTCTTTAATCTGATCATTGGATAACTTGTCTAATAGATGGCTCTCTTTACATACCTCATCGAAATCGAACGTAGTACTCCGTTTTAACGGGTAAGGGATTTCCGCATCCTTCTCAATATCTTCCGAAACCTCTTCTATTACTAGGTTTACAGCTTCTGGCCTCCGATGATATGGTTTCATAAGGTTGACATGATAAATTGTATCCCTCTTCCCCGGTAAATCTACCACATAATTGGTCTCCGAAATTTTATTTAAAACCTTTCCCGGACCGATCCAATTTACATCCATTTTATTCCGTAGGGAGGTGGCCATTACCATTACCAGATCGCCTGTTTGAAATTTCCTTTCCACGCAGTTCCGATCGTACCAAGTCTTCCTTTTTTGTTGGCATTCTTCCATCTGTGTAACCGCGAACTCTTGGCAACGCTTGAGTCTATTTACTAGTTGTAGAATATATTCTACTACCGTTTCGCTCGTTTCTCCCTTGTCTAGCCACCTCTCATAAATTAACGTTTGCGGAGTTCTCAAATTTCTTCCCATCACCAATTCAGAGGGGCTAAACCCAGTGCTTTCATGAGAAACTGTGCGCAAAGCAAATAATGCTGAAGCAACAGTGTTCTCCCAATCTGCCCCAGATTCGACGCAAAGAGCTTTCAAGACGTGTTTTAAAGTTCTATGAACTCTTTCCACGGCGTTACTCTGCGGGTGGCTGACAGAGGAATGGACCACCCGTATTCCGAATTTGTCAAAAAAGGTTGTTGTCAGTTCGCTCGTAAATGAGGTTCCGAGATCCGATTGAATCGTCTTTGGGAAACCTATTCTGGAGAAAATTAACAAAAGAGCGTCTATCACACTGACAGAGGTTATATTTTCCACCGGAATTGCCTCAGGATATTTGGAGGTTACACATATGGCCGTAATCAAGTATCGGTTTCGTTTGGTGGAAAGGGGAAGTGGCCCTACTGCGTCAATGTTTATTTTCGAAAAGACTTCTGCGATAATCGGAACTAATTTTAACGGCGCCTTTACTTTATCACGAGGCTTGCCCACACGCTGACAAGCATCACACGATTTTACAAATTCCTCAATGTCTTTGTAAACATTTGGCCAAAAGAAATAGCGCAAAACTCTATCCTTGGTTTTTGTGACACCCAAATGTCCCCCAATTTCATCGTGGCTCAACCGGTTAATTTCTAGTCTGAATTTCAAGGGCACACACAATTGTCGTATTTCGTCCCCTCTTTTTGTTCTAGTAACTCTTACCAACTTCCCTTCCACAATCCGAAATTCTCCGTCCACACCTAGTTTGGCCTTTTCCCACAATGCACGGAGGTCAGGGCACTTCCTTTGCTCAGAACTAAAGTCAGAACTCGTTATTTGGGCCAGCCACACCTTCTTTCCGTCAAACGCCGGGATTTCTGTCATGGATTCATTTTCATCCTTTTGGGTGGGAAGAACTGGATCAGTGTTTTCAATTGAAAACTCGCTCGCTGCGTTTAAACCTGCATCCCTTCCCCTCTCAACCGAAGCTACCTTACTGGCGCTTTGCGTCACAATCGCATTTATCGTGTGCACCCCCTTTTCCCTCGACTCAATTAGATCAGCTGTGCGGTTTCCCAACAAGTAAGGTTCGCCCGAGGGGCTGTTTGCTTTGACTGCTGCCTTCGTGTAAAACTCACCCCCCTTGGTTTTAAATTTTATTTTTGCGAGTGGTAGGCAGTGGCACACGTCATCCAATGGGCTTTTGAGCCAGACATATTCCCCCAAAAGATCGTTCTCGTTTATCCAACTGCGGGCGCACACGTCTATTGCGGACCCAGAATCTCTCAAACACAAACGCTCCACGCCATTTATTTCAAATTTTACTTTAAATTTCTCAAAGGGGTCCTCATTCCCTGAGTTTACTTTTAAGTTAGCCACTGTTTCGACATTGTTTTTTGTAAGTTTAGGGCAAGAGGGTTTTATGTGACCGACTTCATTGCAATAGTAACAAATTATGGGTTTTTTTCTTTCGAAAGGTCTCTCCCATTCCCGTTGACTATCTCTCCTAGTTTGTACATTTCCCTGGAATCCCTCATTCCTATAAGATCCCTTGTTTGGAGTGTTAACTTGCTTATGTTTTCCGCTAAACTGATTTACCTTGTTGCCTACGACCGGTTGCCTATCAAATTGCTTTCTCTCACCTAATTTCATCGTATTTTGTTTTCTATGTACTTTTTTTACCGCTTCGAAATGGTCTAATTTTTCTGCTAGATCCGTAGAGTCCTTAAAATTATCTCATGAATCGATAAAATGGTCCACTACCTCAATGGGGGCTCTCTTTTTTAACTGCTCGGTCACTAACAATTCTTTTAACTCCTTCAAATCTTTTATTTCCATTCCGGCCAACCAATTTTCCAAATAAGACCTTAAGTCAAAAACTAAATCTGACCATAAAGTACCTGGTCTTCGCTGATGGGATTCAAACTTATCTCTCAGGGCTACGGGAGTTAGCTGGAATCTGTTTAAAAGTAATTTTTTAATGTGAGGATAATCGTCTCCTTTTTCCGGGGGTTCTTTCGCTATCAATTCAGTCGATTCCACAGGGAGCAACGGAATGAGTTGTGAAACCCACCTGTCGTCCGAAACTTTCTCCTTCTTGGCTTGCCTCTCAAAAATTTCAAAAAACAGATTAATATCTGCATTTTTTGCATCAAATTTAGGCACCAAGTCTTTTAAATTAACACGTCTATTAACCCCTTGCCCTTCTAAATCGGCAGACGATACACTAACCGTATCATTGACGTTAGACAATCTTAACCGCTCCAGCTCATATTCCCTAATTTGTCTTCGCTCCTCAAACTCTTGGTCCCTGCTTAGTCTTTCCCGTTCTTTTACTTCATTTTCCTTCCTTTCATTTTCCTTCCTTTCATTTTCCTTCCTTTCATTTTCTTCTAAAACTCCCTCCATCACCGCTTTAATCGTTTCTATATCATTATTCTCATTTTGTAAAATTCTATCCTTAATTTCTACTTTTCTTAGATCACCGTTGACTTCCACCCCTAATTCCCTTGCTACCTCTAGCAAGTCACCTTTTCTTAATCTTAAAAGGAAAGTCATCATGCAATAATAAACAACTAAACAAGAGTACTACAATAAATTGAAGAGAACACACATATATACCAATCAACACAATCCTATTAGTACACTAAAATACCCCGAAATAACTATGCAATAATACACAATAAACAACTAAACAAGAGTGCTACAATAAATGAAAAAATCACATTTATACCCAAAACAATACAATCCTATTGGTATTGCCTAAAAAACCGTAAAGTAACTATGCAAAAATTGGCAATAAGTTCTTTACACTACAACCGTACGCCTGTATCAATATCATAAAATAAAAACACAATTCTATGATTCTGGACCCGTACACAAAATTAACATAATAGAAAAAAAACACACTTTCATACTAAAACAACTCTTTTAGACTCTTGGCAAACAAAATTCATTAGCGCGAGCACAAAATTCACTTAGATTTCCAAACAATACTAAGGTAACCAATAAATAAATCCCTACTCTGCTCCGAGCATAATCTCAAAGAAAAAGGACTTACCCTCTAGCACAATGGGGTGCTGTGCCTTCACTTTCTTTGTCGTTTGAAGCACTCCGTAGAACCACACCCTTCTTTTCCTTTCGGCGAACTTTTAACTCTACTGGTATAAACAGTCCACACTCTTGACAGGGCAGTTTCTCTCGTATATCGCGCACACACACAAAAGAGTCCTTTTCACTCGATTCGGAAGATAATCCTTTTTCCTATTCAGGCGTAAATTCCAGCATTTATTCCATTTAAATGCAACCTGCTGCCACCAGATATATAAATAGTATAGCTGTAATGACTTCTCTCAGATCTGGGCTAACTATTTATTTTTTTAACATGAAAATTAGCAAAATAATAAATACAAGGGTATAATCTAATTACAGTTCAATATCACAATTGAGTCTCTTTCGCACTCTCTTCTGTTCCTGGATTTACCAGCCAGGAGACCGCTGTACTTCGCGGGCTCGTTCGTACTCAGTTCGAGTCTCTTCCGTATTCTCTCCGGTTCTCTCGATCTTTCCAGCCAGGAGACCGCTGTACTTCGCGGGCTCACTATCGCTCTTCCTATCGCTCAAGGGACGTCCGAACCGCTCCCTTCCAAGATCCAGTCTCCTCCTCTTCCGGACTCTCTCGCCCGTTTTATAGCATTTCTTTTCCCTCGTCATCCACGGCTCATTTCTTTGTCGGCCTCGGTCCTCATCCTCCTGATGACGCCTTCCGGTCTCGGCCTCTATTGATGTCGCACCCTTCTGCCGCGCCAACCATTGTCTCGCTCCCGCCAGTCCGAAAGACGCCAAGGCTGGGTGTACAGCTGTATGTTCTCCGACGAGATGGCGCCTCCGAGTTCTGAGAAAAGGGGCACACAATGGCAAGGCGCCCCTTTTTGACACTCCGGCCAGCTGGGCAAAAAGGGTGCCGAAACTCGACCACCCAGCTACGAAATTCCTTCCCAGCCATAAAGGAAACTTCTCGGAATTTTCGCAGCTTCTGTCGGCACGGGATCTGTTGAAAAATAGGGGAAGGAGATATGCTTCGTCACACCGTCAAAGAACCCAGAGGTTATGTTACAGAAAAGACGCGTGAGCCCGTCACAAAGTATATATACAGAATATAGTAAGAAATTAAAATTTTTGATGGATTTGCAAGGTCAAAGTAAGGAGAACGTCTACCTGGAGAGTATACGCGCTATTGATTACTACTCAGATGACGTAGACCAACATTTAGTATATGAAGGTGTTCAGTTCAAAGCTTATCTAACAATAAAGCAAACTGAGCTAGAATCCTATACTTGTAGTGATATATTAAATTTAATTTTTCAGAAGAAACTTGTTGACGTTTTACCAAATTTGTATACCATTTTAGATTTTTCTAACACTTCCTATTACTAGTTATGAAGCGGAGTGTACGTTCTCTGAAATGTTCTATGTAGAAAAAGAATATAGAACAACAATGACAAATACTAGGCTTAATTATTTATTTATTTTTTTTTACTAATACTGATCACCCCAAAGACTTAAAATGTGATGAGCAAATAAAAGAATTTGCCGCAAAAAAGTGTAGAAAATTTTTTCTGTAAATTATGTGTTTATAACGTATTTAGATTGTATGAAATAAAAAAAAACCTTAAGTTTCATATATTTTAAATTTTCCCGCACAAATTTTTTTTTAGAAAAATGACAAAATTTTTAATTATTTGGAGGGCTCCCAGATATTGTTAGCCCAGCGCCCCCAAAAGTTACGGCCCGGCCCTTGAACATCTTTACTACCGTCGCTAAATATATGATTCCTACTGATTCGTCTTGGAGGTTCAAAAGAAATTTCAAGCTCTTCACATAAACTTTTAGCATAGATTAAAGCGCTATCCACGAATTCCTCTCGTTTTGCTTCTAATACGGTCTGTAAAGCATGCATTTTTGTAGCACATTGATGGATATTTAGTCCCTCTGCTTGAAAATAATTTTGAGCGTCATTGACTTCACACAGTACCGGTTGCCAGAAGCCTAAGTAACATAAAAACGAATGCGATTGCATAGCGACTAATAAACTTCCTGCATCTGTGCGTGTATTAAAGCTTTCACTCGTTTCCGTCAGTTTTGTCACGCGGGCGCGATTTGGAGTTTGAAATATTTTTTGAATTTAAATATCGTGGTGCTTGCTGCCGCGCCTTTTCGTATGCCTCCCGAGGCCATGGCCCTCTCTGCACCCCCCACGCTACACCCCTGTTAGCGGGTCTTAAATTTTATCCTTCTTGTCAGAATTGTAATGTGACCCAAGCCTGTGACATCTTGGCTTCGATTGCTACAAGAGCCAGCTCCTCTCAAGACGTACTACAGTTCAATGTTTATAAGCGCACGAGTTCATGGACTTGATCTAGATGTTTTTGTCGATCAAATGGGATAAGAAACAACAACAACAGCATCTCAAAAATTAATTTATTACATAAATTAACTATTAAATACTTCATGTTATACATTTTTATACACTTATCAAAGACAGTCTAATTTTATTTTGAAACATCATCTCAAAAAGTGTCTCGATCAAAATTATTGACAAACAATGCAAGATAATATTTTCTTAACCCCTTGACTGTGGAACATATTCAAGAAAAACATGCCAAAAATGGAAAAAAATTATCTTTTAATTTTGTTCATTATATCCTCAAAATGTTAGAAATTAAATATATTTAAAAAAAATTTTAACAAAATAACTACTCTATTTAATAGAAATGTTAATAGATCACAGTGATTTTTGCTCAAATTATAGCAAAATGAATCAAATGACATAATTTTCAAGATAAATATAACAAACTATAACACACAACAATACTATTATTTATAGGAACTGTATGTGAATTCCATGTCCATCAGATTCCTTTGAATTTCCCCAATTCTTTACGGTATGTGGTACATACAAACTCCAAAAATCCGACAAATGACACTAAACTGCCAAACATTTCACGGGAAAGTAATGAGGAAAATGGTAAATAACATGTTATGCTTTAGACGAACTGAGTTCGAACTTCACGGAATTGAAACACCAATTTTTCTCTTGCCCGACCTGAGTTCGGGCATTCCAAAGTTTGCGCATTTGTTTTGCCCGAACTGAGTTTGAGCGTCACAGGTAAAGGGTTAAATGCCATTTTATTCTTATTTCATGTTTTGGCTTTTGATTGATATTCTATATTTCGTAAATGTGTACAATTTTTTTACTAAAAATTATTTATAAGCTGTCTATTTAATTGATTAACACGAATGAGAATTAGTTTGTTCTAACGAAACGTTAAAAACTCCAGTTTTAATTATAACTTTCATTAGATGATTGCGCAAATGCCAATTGGGCAGGTCTTCTATATAGAATGGTGATCAAGATGCTAGTTCAACATCAGAAATAATACATATTTGAATTATAATCTACCTCAGAAGAACGTAGCAGTAAGACAAAACTAAAATTTCAAAAGACGAAGATCGATTTCTGAAGAAAAAAAAGTGTGTGTGCTTATGACCACACGATAGAAGTGATAACTGCAAATTTTGTAATGTTGTTTCAGAGGGATTAGTTAGGTGGGAATAAAAAACAAGGGGATATTAGTATTGTCCTATAAAATTATTTATTCATATGTCTGTACTCATAAAGTAATATTTTTGTTCCAAATATAGAATCATATTTGTGAATTAATTGTATTCTAAGAAGGAAACTATAGGTTTATGGTAGCTGAAATAGGTTATAAATATTTTAGATACAAAATTTTATTTAAATATCTATAAAAAAAACTCCGTCAAGCGTTGTTCCGTACTTCCTCGTGCTTTCATTTGGATCATTTGACATAATTAAATTGAATTTTGATTTTAAAAAATCAACTAAAGGCTTTGATTTGTATTTTGAAAAAATCCACTTTAAAATCATAAGTAATTGGTTGTAATTTAACAATATTCAATTCAATCCATGAATTAATTTAAGCAAAGGGACTGTAAGATAGGTAGTTGATTGGGAAGAGAGAAATCTAGGTCAAAACCTTTAAAAAGGGATTTAATCAGAAGATTTATATCACATAGTCTCTAGGTTATACTAGTTCTTTTGTCATTGTATGGCAATTTTGTACAAATATATCCGGTGCTGCTGCAAGATAAGTCTTCTTAATTATATTTTGTTTTCTTGTATTTAAATTATTTAATATAACTTGTGATAACGCCCCCCTTTGGTGACCGTATCTTTGATTGTCAGCGTGAGCTAGAGGTGTAGGGGTTGTAAAAGGAATAGACATTTTAAATTCTTAATATGACTTTATTAAGAATAGAACTTAATTATCTAACAATTTAGATACATTTAAACGAGTGAGAATCTAATCTATAATGAACAACACACACAATGATAGTTAAACCGAATCGCGTAACTTAGACCACTTCCTCTATTTGATTATTTAATCCGCCTACTTGCTCTTCTAATAATATTACAATCTTAATATCAAATAATCAGTCCTACCTTAATCCCAACTTAGCTTCAATCTTTATAAGCAAACGTCTGGGTGCGCGTGCAATGGTATGCACCTTGTAGTAATGGCTGGGTTTCCAGGTAACTTTGCGATAGGCTGTCAATTCACGCTTGTATGTCCTCCAAACATAACATTCCCCAAATTGCCATTTCGCTTACTGAAACTTCTGTTCTTTTAAAAGCTATCTTATTTGCATTTCTTGTTCACATTTCGCTTCTTGGGATTTGGTTGGAAAAGAGTTGCCATTAATCTTGGCCACCAAAGAACCCAGAGGTTATGTTAAAGAAAAGACGCGTGAGCCCGTCACAAACTCTTTCTTAATACCTGTATACTTAATTTTGTTATTTTCAATTTTTAATTGTTTTAATTTTCTTTTTAGACTCAAAGTATATTTAAGTAATGTGATTAATAGAACTAGTTGTTCATTGCTATTCTAATTCGCTTACAAAAGTAGATTTTTATTCTTAAATTCACTGCAATTTTGCTAATGATAAGTATACTATTTAGTTCTATAAAAATTTGTCCTTTTTCTACATTTTGTTTAATTTTTTTGGGGAAAACTTCAGTAACGTGGACTGGGATTTTCCACCGCCAAATCCTCTTTTCGAGCCGAAGGTCGATTGCCAAGGCGTATCCTTGAAAGGAACCGGTTTGTAGTAACCATATGTGTGTGCGCGCGATACAATTCTCCTCAGAAAATGACTCCGCGTAGTAATACATCGTATTCCTGACATTCGACTTTTTATTTAATGCTGATGTTTTCTGAAAATATTACCAGTGTAATTTAAGGGGTAGGTTAAACGATTTCTCGAATTCACATTTTTAACTTTTTTATCGCAAAATCAGATAAAAAAAAACTTTTGTGTGTATGACAAAAAAGTTAAATTTCAAGGTTTTTTTCCTTTTTTCAAAGCAAAGAATTATTATTTAAATTCGAAGCTAAATTAAATTATTTTTACAAATACGAGACACAGGTATCAAATTAAACATAGTTTAAATTTTTTGCCAGTACAAAGGAAAATAATTATTTATAATTATGAAAAAATACGCATTTTAGTATAATCAATGCAGAATATCTAGTCAACATTGAGACAGAATCTAATCGAGAAATCTCATATCTTACTACCCTAAATCTCTATTATTTCTTCTATCTCTATCATTACTTTAATTTCTAAAGGAGATAACCACTGAGATTTTTCGAAATAATCAAATGATTTTCTGAATTTTTTTCCTTTATATTTATTCACAGAGATGATTTATTTTTTACAACATAGATTATTTCATATTATTTTTATTTATTTATTTTTTAAATAATAGTTACAAGGAAATTGTTACAATTTGGAAGGGAATATATTCTTACAGTGCAGTATTTTACACATTTTCTCTTTTTTTTTATTTACAGACTTTCGAAAAAATAGCGATTTACAAAAAACTGTTGATATTGTATGACTTAGTGAATAGTATAAGAAAATTCATTTCTTCTCCAGATAATAAAAATGACCGCGGTAACCTAGTGGGCAAGGTAATGAACTCGTGGCCAGCATGTCATGAGTTTGAGCCCAGTACCGCAGAAGACCCGCTATGTAGGGAGGAGATGCACGAAAAACCTATCGATGCTCAAACTTTCTCCTGTTGGTGTGGTGTGGAAGTTAGTAAAGGGGGTGCCAGCTCAGGTGTCGTTCTCGTCACTTGACCATAGCTCAAAATTACGAGGTCCGTCTCCAAAAGCCCTCGAGTAGCTGATTAATGTGACGTTAATATTTACTCACTCCAGATAATAAATGTGTTGAAAATAAATCTCGAATTATCCACGTATAATAAATCTCGAATTTTCAACTTCACGACTCCTAGGATTCGTGGAAAGGGATGACTGTAAGTTGATATCTTATCTGTACCCCTTTGTCTGAACAGGAAATTGATCAATCAAGAGTTCATTAGGGATATAAACATATTTATCTTAAATTAACATTTCATTCAGTACTTTTTATAACACTAATTAACACAATTCAAAACAAAACAAAAAACTCTAGAATTGGCTAATGTCTTTTTCAAATCCTACATAATTTTATTATTTTTTTCCCTTACATTTATATATATATATACATCTGTGTAAAATAATTATATCGATTTTTTTTATTTTCCCTAACCTGGATATAAGATGCAAAAATTCTTTTCAATGGAATTGTACCCTTTTGTACAATTTATATTTTAATATTCAAACCCTATTCAACTACAATTATAGCAAAAATTATAATTGACATAGTTTAGATATCCATGTAAAAAATGAAATTGAATTTGCATTCAGACAATGATTAAATAAAAATTATGTGCTCCTTAATCCATTATTTTCTAATAAAAGTTCATAAACATTTAGAAACATGTAAATCTCAAAAACTCGGAAAATTATTTTAAAAATATTTTATTATTACTAAAGGTTGTAACGAATGGTAATAGAGCGCCCTCTCCTGGCCGTATGAACAAGTAACGAGTCTGACTGCTATCTCGGTGAAGGAAGGACGTGCGAGAGTCAGCCTGCCTCCTCGGTGAAGAAAGGACATGCCAATGTCTGTCCTCGCCAACCCCTTAGTATTTGTATAAAGGTTAACTGGGTTTTATTTTATGTATTTGTAACTGTGTGCTCAATTAGAAAGTATAACCAATTAAAATTATTTGAGCTAGCCGCCGGTGTTATTTTTGAGTACCCGTTATAAGGTTGAATATTATAACAAAAAACTGCAAAATTTTAAAATGAAAATGTTAAAAAAAAAAATATGTTCAGGAAGGAACCTTTCCCCTTGCAAAACAAGAATGAATGTTTTCATCAACAAGACTTAAGAGTTTTTCAGAGGTCATAGAACCAATTTAAAAAAAAAATGATAGCATTAATTTTAGATTTGTTTATAGACCATAGCAAATAAAAATATGATTAATAGAATTTTCTTGATTTTAGAACTTAAGACAAAAATTAGTCAAAGAAAATTATTAAAACAAAATGAATTAATTGGTAAACTTATTATTTTAGAATATCATACGTAGTATGATTTATAGCATATCGAATCGTGCGCGCATGATTCTGTCATATAATACAACTAAGTATTAAAGTATCAGAATAATATAGTACAGAATTTTGTGGATAATGAGAAAAATTTATAAAATTATCATGTATTTCTCTAAATTTGTAAAAAATATAAATTAACTGGATTTTTTTATTTCTCATACAAAATTCTGTTTTCTTTTTCTTTTGTCGTAATACTGTAGTTTTTACCTCAATCAGTAAAATTTGAATTTCTTTTTTGTTTGATTATTGCTGCTTAGTTAGAAATATCAGCAAAATTTTCAATTTTATTATAAAAAAAAATAAAATATCTATACTTGAATTCTTAATATGCATATATTCATAAGAAAATAACATATTTAAAATTTAAAGGGAAATGACACCTTTTGAATATATTTTTTTTATTTATGTTAAAAATTATATTTTAGCATTTCATATAATGCTTCTATTCAAGAAAATGTTACCAGATGAAATTTTGTACTTATTATTCACGCAATTTTAAAAACTTAAATTTTCTTTAAAAAAATGTGGGAAATTTTACTTTTTCTGTATTCACTAATTTTTTTGTAGTATTCCTAAGAATGCTTTAAACAACCTTAGGAATCGATTTAACAATAATTTAACTAGTTTTGAAGGGGAAAAAAATGAAATGTTTATATGTGTGCTAAATTTCAACTAAAAAGCTAATATCCCCCACGTTTTAACTTTTTTTTTTAAAAAAAAGTATTCAGCTTACAGCAAAATGTATCCATAATTTTTTACATGTATTATATATAACACACAGGGAAAAAATGGAAGTGATTGGTAAATAATTGTGGAAAAAGTAGCATTTTGAATGCACTAATGTATCGAAAAAACACAAACTGAGAAAAACCATTTTAAAGTATATGTTTTAAAAAAATAATTATTTTAAGCTTAAATAAACTTAAAATACCCCTTTAGAACATCAGCTATATATTTTTATTAAAAATGATTGAATTTTCGTATTATTTCTACTTATGTATATATTTTTTTAAAATGATAACTTTTTCAAGAATATTAATTACACAAGAAAACTCAAGAAAAGTGTTAATTTTTTTTTTCTGTCATGACAGAAATTTTAAAGTCTTTTGCTTCACATAATATTGAAATATTAGACCTGTATGAAAACATATGATGAATAAGAACTGAAATTATTTGTAAAAAATGCCTTAATTAAAAAATGTTACATGCACACATTTCACAAAGAAAACAAAAATTTCTTTAGTAATGCCTCAGAAATATCCTGCTTTATATGTAACATCTTCCTTTTTGTAGTAATTATTTTTCTTTTTCCAAATAGCTTATTTCTTTAATCAAAAAGCTTTCTTTAGCTTTTTTTTAATCTAAAAAGGAGTTCGAATTGCCTAATTTGTTTACATTTTTCAATTAAAATATTTTCCAACTTCTAATTTTTAGGCGTACAAAACTGACATATCAATCGAAAGATAATAATGCAAAAAATATGACTAAATAAAAATATAAAAAAAAACCCGACATTTTAATCATTTCGAAAATACCGAGTCTTCTTAAGGAAAGTCACACATTTTGAAAATGCTAATCTAAAATAAAATTAGAGTAATGACCAACACAACTAATCAAATTTATTTTGCAAAATTTAGCCAATTAATCAGCACATGAAAATTACTTTGCTGCTTTTTTACATGCAATTAAAAAAATACTATTTCAAAATCAATGAAAATATTGAGCATTTTTGAGTATAATATGCTTGGATTATTTTAATCTAGTTTGAGAAAAAAATGCTTTTATAAAACTAATTTGTTCAAATAAAGTAAGTCTAGTAATTATATTTAATAAGTGTTACGTATAAGAGATGAAAAAGATAAATGTTTACTTGATTAAATAATTCATAGAAAAAAATTGCCTTATTTTCAATGTTTCATGAAAAATTATATTCACCATTTTTAAGCATTACAGGAGGTTTTTCAAATTATTTCACATTGAAATTGAATAACATGAATTTTTTCTTTTGCAATACTTTATAATTTATATGAAGTGAAATGAAGACAGATCTCAGCTGGAACGTCTTGCAACTTCCACATACCATCATTTCACAATTCCGAGACACTGTTTTGTTTCATAAGTAGCACTTACAGAATTCTACATAATGATGGGTGTCAGGATTCGAACTAGGTTGCGACCCTGTAAGAAAAATAGAAGTTGTAGAAATATCTTATAGCACAAAATATAAAAATTAATATGAAAGCTTAACAACATATAAAATTATTCACCAGAATGCAGATTTGTATGACGGGAGTGAGTATTACAGAAACCTGTCGTGAAATGCAATATTCTAACGTATAAAAGAAAGTAGAAAAAGGACACATTGGAGAGGAAGTTTTTTCTGGCAAAACTCTTGCTTCTGTTAAAATATCTTTAACGTTTTCTTCAGTTAATGAGCTGATATCAAATAAATTGATATTTTCTAATAACGAATGCATCTAAAACATTTAAAAAATGCTCATAATCAGATTAATTCATTATATTAATTCATTCATAAATGAAATATATTATTTAAAACATAAAAGTAAAAAACAATATCACGAAATCAAAAATAATCCATTATTGAAAAGAAAATCAGTTATTTCTATTCGTTATTTTCAAAAGTCTACAAAAAGCTTATCAAATTCAAGTAAAGAACTCTTAGCAAGAATAAATTTCAACTTTGCATTAACAACAACAAATAGTAAAAAAAATATTTGTTTTTAATGCCATGAAAACAATGATCAAAATTATAAGTTCAAATATTTCTCTTCTGTTATAAGTTAATCTATATAAAGATTTATTTACAACATATTGACAAAGGCGTGCTTCTTTTATTCGATACGTCTATCATGGGAATATAGAATCTACAATTTTTATTTAGTATTCTCTCTCCGTCTCTCTTATTAAGAACTTATAATCCCAAAGAAATTAGAAATTTTTGCGTTTTAGTGCTCACTATTCAGATAATTATGCCTCATGGATAATTTACTAAATGAAAAAAAAAATCATCAAATTTCCTCTTATCTAAATTCACAAAAATATTTCTCATAGAAAGGTACATGTGCGACATAGCCATCCTGTGATGACTATGTCTAGGGTGATTCGCGTAAGCTAGAGGTGTGGGATTATCTAATTGATGAGACATTTTGGATTCTTAACACAACTCTTATTAAGAATAACTTATATTACTTAATTCTAATTAACAACTTTCTTAAAGTGAAAATGAGTCAACAATTAAACCTTATATTCAAGTCAGATCGCGCCACTAGAACATTTATCTTAATTATATTTAATTAACTGTCTAATCTAACTTCTTATACAAAATATTACCTTTTATAGAGTTACCTTCCTTCATAGGTTGAAGTAATACCTATTACGTAATTTTAGATGAGAAGATTCAGACTTTCTTAATCTTTATTATATTTTAATTGAGATGAACGTATCCTTCTTCCAGAGCTATAGGACGACTAACACTTGTTCCGAATGATTCCACACTAAGTTATCTCTAAGCTTGCCGTTCTATCTCATCAAACTTTCTATCCTTTTAAAGTATATCTCTTTTGCATATTCGATTCGTTTCTCTTCTTGGTATTGGGTTGGAAAAGTTTTGCCATTAATCGTGGCCGTCAAAGAACTTAGGAGTTATGTTAGAAGAAGGACGCGAGAGACGTCACACATGTGTAAACTCATCAAAATATTTCTCACTGAATAGCATTTAAGGAAAGGTATAATACGTTTTGCTTACAAAAAATTATTAAAAATTTCCTATCAAAATCAGAATGGATCATTAACTTAAAAAGTAATAAAAAATGCAATTGTATTCTAAATATATATGTAATATATTTATACACATTTCATTAGGCAATTTTACTTGCCTTTTTATTTATAAATATGCTCATCAACTTCAAATACTCGTTTTATCTGCTACAAGGCGAGAAACCAAGATTTTGCAAATGAAATACAAGTTTGAGAATCTCTAAGAAAATGAAAAGAGAAAGTTCTTCCGTTTTAAAAGAATCCATTCCTTAGGTCCTGATTGGTTATCAAGCAATTACCATTCCTTTTAGAAATTATCAGCCAATGGAATTTCAACAGTAATAAAAAACTCAATCATGGGGAATGTGGACGACTGTCTTCCCTCCTGTTCTGACTTTGAAAAGAGACTTTATTAATTACTAAACTATATAGGAATATAACATAGATTATCTTCTTAGGGAATAAAAATTGTCCATCCAATGTAATTTTAAAATTCATTTGCTTACAACAGAAGTGTTATTTGGTTTATGGAAGAGTTCACTGGTCATGAATACGAACAGTGAGCTTTCAATCAAACCATAGTTTCGAGTTAAATGAAAATGATCTTTAAATTCCTAAGTCTAATAACCAAGTTAAAAAAAGAGAACGAACTATGGTTTCATCCTTGTCACTGAAACGCAGTTCATATTTATATAGTTACGAGATCCATTTCCTATTCAAATTAAAACTTAAATATGTGTGTGATTCTGTATCAGTCACTTAATTCTTCTATTGTAATATTATTATTTTGATAAATAGATATACGCACTGAAATAGATAACTTAGGAAGGGATGGGCGCATCTCGAAAAAAAAATTACTTGTATAATTAAAATACTATACTACAATGAACTCAAACATTGAATAACAGATACACTTCTAAATTATAAATTAATATAGAGTAGGTTACAGAAATCATTTACATAATACCTCATCTCGTAGATAATTACACACAAATTCAATGTTCAATATTATTCAGCCAACTATATAGAAATAAATCTTTTGCGAAAAAGAATTCACAGGTCACAAAAAACAGAAAATAATAAATTAAATTTTAATTTGTTCGTATTCGTTTAGTTAATAATCATTACATTAATTGCCGTCCAGTTGATTTGAACAGCTAAACTATTTTTTAACACTTGAAAGCAATTAATCGTGTAAATGTAATTCAATAATTGGTCCAATGCATTAAATATCTAAATTCTACAAGGATATAATGCTTAATTTTTTAGACATTTATAAGATGACTCTTTCTAAGCTTATAATATCCTAATTTGTATTATTTGAAGACTCCTAAAATTCTTTGCGTATTTAAAAAAAAGGGGAAAAAAATCTTTGTGTTCATCTTTAAATTTGACACATTTTTTTTGGGAGGGGGGGGGG
>BMAV01025341.1:69779-80596 GCA_019973955.1 Trichonephila inaurata madagascariensis | reverse complement strand
CGAATTCGGAATATTTTTTCAGATATAAAAGTACTCAAACATTAATATTATATTCTGGCTAGACTATTCGGTAGAGAACAGCTTATTTTATCATACTATTTATTTTTACCCGAGTTGACACATTTTTTCTTTTAGAAAATGTGTTTTGCGTATTTTTCCCTATACTGTTATGCTAAATGAGCTATCCCTTCACATGTTAAAAAGAAAAACTAATTATTTATAAAATATTTTGAAATTTTAAAAACACTATATTATAAACAAATGCATAAGTTACAATGTCACATTTTTATAAAAATTGAGCTATTTTTTCTGTCTGAAAATGTGCTCTGCATCAAGTTCATGCTCTCGTACGTATGGCGAAAACAGCCTTAATCTCTTGAGGAGCTTGATCCAACTTAAGTTCATCCATGCTCAATATCACTTCAGACCTTAAAAAAGCATATTTTTTGTTCTAGATTCTGCAACTGTCAGAATCTTTCTCGAATTTCAGCAGTTACTCTGTCTATTGAAGAAAACATTGTTCACCTCAAGTCATCTTCGTACGATAGCTGAGTATCTTTACTTCTGTCGCCAAATACACTCATAGACAAAAAAATTAGTGCACCAAGAAGGAGTCGTCAAAAAGAAACGAAATTTTACGTATGTAATGACTACTTTGATATAAGTAGAGGATTAGAAAATCAAAGAAAAAGGATAATTTATTTCAGAGAAAAAAGCAAAAGAATGGAGGATTTAATACCCTGTTGAACCCCCTCTTGCACGATGCGATACGATCGGGCATTGATGCATACAAGTTCTGTATGATGTCTTGAGACATTTTGTTCCATATTTGCTGTAACATTGCCTCTAGTTCGTTCAAATTTGTGTGGATCTCCAATTGATCCCAGATATGCTCAATTGGAGACAAATCTGGAGATCGGGCAGGCCAAGGAAGTGTAATAACAGTACAGAGACATTCTTGTGACACCCTTGCTGTGTGAGGCCGAGCATTGTCTTGTTGAAAAAAGGCTCCTGGGAGCCGTTGCATGAGTGGCAACACATGTGGTTGCAGGATGTCATGGACATACTGCTGGGCTGTCATGGTGCCACAGATCAATACTAGGGCTGACCGTGTATTGTAGGCAATGGCACCCCATACCATCACACCAGCTGTGGGAGCAGTGTGTCGCTGTAAGGCAGAGGATTGAGGTGTTCATCACAGGGTTTCCACACACGAACACGATTATCATCACTACGGAGATTGAATCTGGATTCGTCGCTAAAGACGACCTGGTTCCATTCTGCTGCAGTCCAGTTTCCTCATGCGTGGCACCACTCCAAACGGAGGCGTCGATGTATGGGCGTCAAGGGCAGCACATGTAATGGGCGCAGCGATCCCAAATGTCCTTCAGCCAGGTGCCTTTGTATGGTTCGAGAAGACACAAGGACCCCTAGTGAAGGTGCTTTCTGTACGGGTGCATTTCTTACAATGTGGTGGTCTTCTCGACGTCTGGTCTCTTGAGGGCGTCCTGAACCTGGTTTTTGGGTAAATGACATCTCTCGGATCCACTGGTCCCAATACCTCCTCACAACACAATCGGAGTGGCCTAATTGACAAGCTACTCGCCTAGCTGACCACCTAGCTTCCATGTTGCCGTTGATTCTCCCCCTCTCAAACTGGGACAGCTACTCATATTGTCTTTGAAAACAGCATAATGGCATGCCTACCTCAGTTCTTCCTTTGTAAACAATTCAGCACACTCAAACAAGCTTTGCTTACCTGTGTTATACTCCACAGAGAACGACGTTAAATACCCTCTACCAGCTATACGTAATGCATAATCACGCATTTCTAATCATTTGCATATATCCCTGACATGTGCCTTCATGCCAAGTTTCATTACAATCCCGCAATTATTTCTTGGTGCTCTAATTTTTTTGTCCATGAGTGTATATGCTTCCCCCTGATTCGTCTTGGGGTTCAAAAGAAATTTCAAGCTCTTCACATAAACTTTTAGCATATATTAAAGCGTCGTCCATGAATTCCTCTCATTTTGCTTCTAATACGGTCTGTAAAACACATATTTTTTTAGCACATTGATGGATATTTAGTCCCTCTGTTTGAAAATAATTTTGAGCATCATTGGCTTCACACAGTACTGGTTGCCAAAAGCTTAAGTAACATAAAAATGAATGCGATTGCATAGCGACTAATAAACTTCCTGCATTTGTGCGTGTATTAAAGCTTTCACTCGTTTCCGTCAATTTTTCCAGTGTAGTTAAAGTTTCTTTGTAATGGTGTCTAATATAATTTATAGCACCACCTCTAGTGCTCCAACATGTGTCCTGAATCCTCTACAAACATTTACCTGTGGATTCAAGAACTTCCCATTGGTGCGTCGATGTAGAAAAAGAGTTGCAGCGTTCTAGCGTATCAAAGAAAGCCATCGAATTTACCTCCACTGAAGGTGCATGTGTGCAAACTAGGTTTGAGAAAAACCTGAATTCTAAAATTGAGCAGGGAACGAATTCGGCATTAGGATTGATATCCTTTATTCGCTGTTGCACACTTGTGTGGCATCCAACCATCATGGCAGTATTATCGTAAGTTTGCCCTCTACAGTTCATAATGTCGAGCCCATCAGCCTTAAGTTTGCTTACTATCATGTCGCTTATACCTTCCGCTGTTTTGTTTTTCCTTTCAAAGAAATCTATAAAAGATTCCTCTACTCTAACTTCCTGTTTTTCAATCATCGCATATCTTGCCAAAAATGTCATTGGCTCGATCTTACTTGCATAAGGGGTTGGCCGCGGTAGCCTAATTGTCAAGGTATTGGATCGTGGCTGGTTTGTCACGAGTTTGAACCCAGAACCACTAAAGACCTGCCGTGTAGAGTAGTGATGCATGTTAAATCTGGCGAGAGCTTATACGTCTTCCCGTGTTGGTGTGATGTGGTAGTTAGGAGAGGGGGTGCCAGAGCTCAGGTGTCATTCTTGTCACTTGACCATGGTCAAAGTTATGAACTCTGTTGCCAAGAGCTCTCGTGTAGCTGAACAGTGTGACGTTAATATTCACTCACTCACTCACTCATTGGCATAAGGGGTGCAATCTAAAATTATCGAATAATATTTGGCTTGTTTAATTTAATGAACAATTTGTAGTTCAATGTCCTCACGTAAAAGAGAAATTATTTCATTCTGAATATTTTTCCCTAGATAATGTACTTGAGTTTCTTGATTTTTTAGCACTCTTCAAATATATTCCACCATTAATGGATCAAATTTAGCTAGTAATTAAATTATTTGTAGAAAATTACCATTATTGGAATCGTATAGTTTATCACTCTTACCACTAAGGGCTAAGTAATTTTGAGGAAGCATTTTTAATGTTGCTAGAATGCATTGAAGCACCTCATACCAATAATTAGTCTCCACAATAATAAGTCTTTGCGAGTCACTGTCAATTGTTTTACAGTATTGTTCTCTGACTAAATTCAATCCAAGACTTTTAGCTTTAACTATGGTTCTTGGATGTTTCATGTTCTTTTAAAGTTTCAAGGAGGTGCTTCCAACTCTTAAAACCTTCTGTGGAAAGAGAACTAACAACACCGCCAAAAAGTTTGCAGCAAAAACAATATACAGAGTTTTTGTAATGCAATAAACTAACCATTTATGCATAACCTCTTCACCGTTTTTTAAAATTCGTGCTGGTAGGTTACGAAATGCGATTTCTTTAAAAACTGAATTATTTTTAGTTCATGAAGTGATGTTCGACAGACAGGAACTGATTTCACCAAAAAGTTTCAAGGTTTTACTCTTACCTGTGACTAGCTGAAAAAATTCTCGACTCTTCATGGGTGTTACTTTTCTCTTATTACACGCTTACACCACTGCTGGGGTAATGAAAATTCCTCTATCTGGGAAGTTCAGAAAATACGATCACAAATTGCCTCCATAGGATCAGCTAAAATTTATAGCCGAGGTTGAAATCCCTAGTTCAGTAAAAAATAGCTACTTGATGGATTATTTAAGTCGCATGCCATTCCCGGGAATACAAAAAGTACTGAAATCTGATGATTTCCCGGGATCCCCTTTATATCAGTGCAGTGAAAATCTTGTTAAGATAACCATATCTACTTGTATCTCGAGGTCAAGTACCTATACACTTGCTAAGTCAAATCGCCTCGTAATACAATTATTATTTTTTTAAGATTTTTTCCAAAGTGTAAATAATAATACACTCACTTCCAAAAGTTAAGCACGGAGAGGAAAATGCTAATATCCGGAAGCCAATCAGAATTGAAGAAGATGCAATTCACTGCAGAGGTAGATGGAAGTATGCAAATATGTTAGGTAACAGCCAATCGTGCTTTCATGTCAAGAAATATGCAAAAAGGGCAGTCTTATAAGAAACCAGCTTTATGAAGGGTTACAGATGTTGATTGTAAGTGCTGATAGAAGGTGTTTAAAACTTTCATACAATTTGTTTTCAAGACATACACATGTTTCTATGACTTCCAGAAAACGAATGGAAGCTTCTGAACACTGGCGTGCTGTGGGGCGCATTGAAGCAGGACAGCCGATCCCAGATGTTTCTCTTTTCTTCGGCGTTCGTCATTCTATAATTTCACGTTTATGGAAACAATTCCAAACCACACAGACAATTGTCTGAAGGTCCGTAGGCGGTCACCAAAGGGTTACAATCCCAGCGCAAGATCGATATATTGCTATTGTAGTCAAGCGGAGTTGCAGAGCGACCTCCACACATCTATGGTTACAGAGTCGATTGGTAAGGCTATATCTGTAGCTACTGTATTCCCCGAAGATTACATATGAATGGACTGTATGCCCAGGTACCTCGAGTTTGTGTTCCTCTATCTGTCCAATCAAGAGGGGCACGATTAAAGTGGTGCCGGGAACATGGCATTTGGACTGTGTCTGACTGGGGCAATGTCATGTTTAGTGATGAGTCAAGATTTGCTCTGGAGCCAGATGATAAGCGTATAAGGATATGGCGTAAACAAGGAACACACAATCAGCCCCAAAACATCACCAAACACCGAGGCGGAAGCATTATGGTGTAGGCAGGGATTTCATTAGTATACCACACTGACCTGTACATCCTTAGACGGGGTTCTGTGATGGCTGTCCGGTGTCGAGATGAAGTCCTAGAACCCATTGTGAGATTGTATGCTGCAACAGTTGGCCCTACTTTTGTTTTAATGGACGATAACGCACGTCCCCATAGAGCTGACATCGTCAATAACTACCTGGAGAGTGAAGGGATTGCGCGTATGGCGTAGCCAGCATATTCATCCGACCTTAATCCCATTGAAAATCTTTGGGATGCTCTCGGCCGTGCTGTATCTTCACGTTTCCCACCTCCGGCAACTCTTATTGAGCTAGAAATTGCTCTACAAGAAGAATGGCGATTGCTTAATTCTGCGATGATTGACCACCTAATTGAAAGCATGGTCAGAAGGTGTAAACTTTGCATACAGATGAGGGGGAATCACATACCCTATTAATGTCCTTTTTTTCATTTTATGCTGTTTATCTTCACTTTATACATAATTCTGTTTAAGTCTCCAGTATGACATTATCTGATAACTTACAAAAATTTATTATTGTTTTCATTTCGGTATATAATTATTGATTTTGTTTTATGTATAAATATATGTGCTACTTTACTGCCAAATTTTGTGTCAATCAAAGCAGTATTTGTTGATTTTTTTGCATTTTACATCTTCGTGCTTAACTTTTGGAAGTGAGTGTATTTTAGAAAATAATTTCATCCAAATTTTTTCGCAGCAAAAAAAAAGTATTTTTCAAATTTGGTTCAAATGTCGCCCCGGACATGGGCCCGGTTTGTCTGGCCCTAGAGTCGCCCCTGGAGCATACAATTGTATGAAACACCAAAGTCTTAAAAATTT
Source organism: Trichonephila inaurata madagascariensis (assembly GCA_019973955.1). Taxonomy (NCBI): domain Eukaryota; kingdom Metazoa; phylum Arthropoda; class Arachnida; order Araneae; family Nephilidae; genus Trichonephila; species Trichonephila inaurata. The sequence continues at coordinate 74,684 of BMAV01025341.1, read as the reverse complement.
TATGACTTTTGGCTTCTATGACTTCACCCTGCTCCACCCTGTTGCATCCGCATGGTTCCGCTTGGCTTGTGTCAGTGCAGGTGCGATTTGGAGTTTGAAATAGTTTTTTAATTTAAATATTGCAGTGCTTGCCACTAACTTAATGAAATATCAAGAAATGTATATACATTTTCCATGTGAAATGGCATTTAAAAGTTATGAGTGCCAGGATTAAAAAAAAATAGAGTAGGGAATTTCTTAAGGCCAAAAGAAAAAAAAGTTTAAAAACCAAGGGATGCAATGAAAAATTATTAAAAAATTGGAGCAGAAAAAAGAATTATGTATAAAGGGTTAAAAAAGAAACAAGTTATTGTAGAATGTGAAAAATTATGAAATCATTAATTAAAGGTTAAAGTATCGAAATTTATTGCCATTAAAAAAAGAAGTCTGCATGACAGATTTATTATTATGGTAATGGGAATTTTTGGCTTAGGATCTACAATAAAGAATTTGGCTTACCAATTTCTTACATTTTTCAGAAGCAATTTACCTGTTTGTATTACATTTCATTATGTTCCAAATCAAAGAAATCTTAACTGAGTTTGAAAAAAAAAAAGTAATCTGAACCCAATGAAACTAAATTGACCAAAAGTGTGAATTTAAGTAACTTTTAGTTCACATAAGCCATCTAGGAACTGAAGTATAACTACTCAGAAAAATAACCCCTAGGAAACATTTCAGTTCAGAGTTCATCAAGCTAAGATTTACACTCTTACCTGCAGGATATAAATTTGAGTATGTAACAATGAGTTCAATGACATCATCATTCAGAAAAAGTTCAAGAAGCTCTGTAGGCATTCTCCCTTTGGTAATTTGTAACTTTTCCTGGTATGGGTTGTGCTTTTAGATTCGCTTTTTTTCATTTGTGCACAACTTTGGTAGGCTTTCTTTTTTTCATTAGAGGTGATTGTGCTGCACATTAGTTGAAGTAAGATGCAACCCCATTTGCTGGAGAATCAAATTTAGGGAAATTTGGTGGATCATCTGAATCAGAATCATAGAAAAAATCATCCAGAACAAGATAAGCAAGAGCATGCAGCAAAGAACCAGGCAGATTTTCTATTTTCCTACCATCTTCTTCTCCAGAGTCCTCATCAGAAACAGGCACTGTAGCATTTTCAGGTGGTTGTATAATGATAGCACTTACTTCTATGTTGTCATCAGTTTCTAACAAGTTAGTTAGCTCATGTAAGGTTTTAATGGACATTTTCTGACTTGAAAAATGAGTTCAACTAAAAAAAAAAAAACTATGAAGGGGAAATATATAAGTTCTTGTGGTAGTGGTTTTGCCTAGTGTTCCAAAAACAGAACACTAGAAATCGCAAGTTTATAACTAATACAAAACTAATAACTTTTGTATTTTCTTGTTGCAGCATGAAAGAGTAACTAGCAGAGTAAAAAAAAAAAGTTACTGTGCCATAAAGTATGATGCAACAAAGTTATATTTACCTGTTTATAGATGATTTTTCGAAAACCTTCAGGAAAATATAAACCAACTTGCACAACCTCATTGCAGGCAAATATCTGCAGGAGTGACCAACTGAATGTTTTAAGCAAAACTGCTATGCTCCTACGAAGCAGGCTGACGTCTCAAAGCCAACCACATGTGCAACTTTAAACTCCTTGGCTGTTCCAAAAATGGAACAGTAGACATAAATGGGATAATGTTTTTAACCTAATGAGATCATACACGTTTATCTAAAGTTGAATGAGACCACATACAAGAAATATTGATTAAATGTAGTTCTTTCATTTAAAAATTTATTATACTTATTTTGTATGTTAATTTAAAAATTGATCTGTTTCTTATGAGTCTTAAAATGTGATGCTATTCATTCAAGGACAATGGTATGCTCTGTACAATTGTTAAACCAGGACTTATATATATAAGTAATGCTATAAAATGTGAAATATGTATTTAATTTTTTTTTCTAGATAGAGCTGTTGCAAAGTGCTGTGTGGATTTGGTTTCTCAAACTGCATGTAGTCATCGATATGAAGAATCTGCAAAATTGCTTAGTACTCTTTGTCAAGATAATAATGTTTGTCATGCTTTCTTGTACAAGGTATTATTTATATAATAGATTTTGGGGGGTGGGGGAAATGAAGTTTTTCTTTCAAAAGAAAAGTATAAATAATAAAATAAATGTAGTTTTATTTAATTATACTTCAACAACTTTAATAGTTTATATTGTTTATGTAGCTTGGGTATTAATCTTCTTTGAGTGGGGGGGGGGTGTTTTGATTGACTTTTGAGTTTATTTGAAATTTGCCTGTTCAACATTTGACTGTTAGAAAGTAGACTGTATTAAGAAATGATTTATTGAGTGAAGGTTGGTACATTGTGCTCTACAGCAAACATCTACAGCATCTATACATGCAGTTCATAAAATTATTGATAATGAAGTTTTTATAAGAATATTTGGACCTCTCTCTTTTTATATTTAACAAATATCAACTTTAGCAATTACTGTATTGACTATAAAAAGACTTAACTATTTTTAATTTCATTAGTGGGATATATATTTTTACTGTTTTATCATAAAAATATAAATACTTTTTTCTAGCAGTCATAATTGCTAAAGTGATGTAATATATACTTTTATGTTAGCAATTTTTATTTATTTTTAGGCAACCATTTTGGTATTGGAGAATCTTCAATTTTGTGATAAAGATGGAATAATTCTCAAATTTTTCAAGTATGTTCTTAATGTATATATGTATATGATGTTTACTTCAAAATGCATTAAATTATTAAAATTTGCCTTAGAGATATTAATTTTCAGACATCTTGCTTACAATTATGGCTTTATTTACAATTCTTGATGTTACATTATACAAACATGCATTTCATAAAAACACAGTAACAAAATAATCAGGGAAAGCTTACAATGAACAAAAATGTTCTCCCCTTAATTTCAAAGTATCTCGGCCTATACGAGGGTTACTCTGAAATTTTTGAGATACGTGCAGACGAGAAGTTATAAAAAAGGATTAATAGTTTCATTTGAAAATACAAAGTATTTTAACACAGCAGATGATTTTTGGCTGACTGACTTTAAGTAGTTTAGCATAGAATAAATTTTAGACAAGAGAAAATGGAGTTGACTCAAGAACATTATTGTGCTATTATTGTCTATGGTTTTAAAGCAGGATTAAATTAAGATGAATGTGTTCAACAGTTGCAGTTAGCATTTGGTGATTAATCTCCATGTCATGCTACTGTATTCAGGTGGTATAAAGGATTTTGCAGTTTGCAATTTTCTTCAGGATGAAGAACACACAGGAAGGCCACAGTTGGTAGTAATACTGGATAATGTGTCTGCAATATGAAAATGTTAATGGATGATAATCGCCATACCTACCAAATGATACAGAAGAAGCTTAGCATTGGATCTGTAGCCATACACAAAATTATTCATGAAGAATTACATATGAAAAAAGTAGTTTTCCGTTGGTTTCCCCATAATCTAACTGAGCACCAAAAATAAGAGCATGTCAGAATCAGCAAAGAAACCCTTAAATTTCTAAATGATGGTGGCCACCACATCATTTCTAAAATTGTAATGGGTAATGAAACGTACATACCATTTTTGGACATTCCAACATGTCAAGAAAGCAAAATATGGGTCTTTTGAAGATGATCCTACGCCGACAATTGTGGAAAGACAACGAGTTGTGAAAAAAGTAATGTATGCCATTTTCTTCAAAAGAACAGGATTGGTCAAAGCCATCAAGCTGGAAGAACAGAAGACAGTAACAGCAAACTGGTATACCACTAAATGTCTTCCTGAAATTCACCAGGAAGTGAATGCTAGAGGACTAATGCTTCACAATGACAATTCATCTTCCCATACAGCCTGATTAACAGTTGAGTTTCTTAAACAAAAGCAAATTAAAGGGGTAGAATATCCACCTCATTCTCTGGATCTAGCTATGTGTGACTTTTAGTTAGTTTTTAGTCTAAAAAAGAACTTATTTTGATGTCATTTTCAATCAGAAGAAAAAATTTATGTGGGCTATAAATGCATTTTTTTCATCAATTCCTAGAAATGAAGGGTTTGAGGCACTTAATATGTGGAAAATTCATCTACGAAAGTGCATTGATGCTGGAGGATCCTGCTTTGAACACTTTTAAAATTTTGTAAGTGTAACTTTAAAAATCTATGTGTACCTCAAAAATTTCTGAATGATGCTCGTATACTCCTATTTTTCCAGCAGTAATTTTTTTATTACATTTTTTAAATCAAAACTTCTATATGTCCATTATTTGCTGCTTGTTTATTCCAGTTTTCAAGATGTGGAATTAAATTAAATTTTTTATATCTTCTACTCCTTGCCCATTTTTCTTTATTTTTACTTTTATGTTATCTTCTAAAATATGTGAGGAAACTTCTGCTGGAATCTAAGAGAAAATATTCAAAGGATCTGGAGAAAAATTCCATAGTGTAAAGGGACCCAAATGAATCTTATAGATTGAACAATTTTGTGGATTTCTTGTAGAGTAGAACAAAAATTTAAAATTAGTATATTGATTTTTTTTATTAATATTTTGGACTTTTTAGAATTGATTCATTATAGGTAGAGATGATGATGTCTTTTTGTGCTTCTGTAATCCAATTCTGTGAAGCAACCCATGTAGCGATAGCTTTGGCAGTAAAAGTTGAATTGAATTCTCTTGGTAATACCCTTGTTGGGGATCAGAATTCCTGTTGATGCTTAGTTAATAGTTTCAGAACGGTCTAAATATTATCAAAATTTATTTGAATGTAGTCAATAAAAATTTTGGAATCAAAATATTTGTAAGATCTTTATTTTGAAAGGACAGTTCATGTATTTAGATTTCTTTATTTTGGGGGGGGGGGG
>BMAV01025341.1:51923-69679 GCA_019973955.1 Trichonephila inaurata madagascariensis | reverse complement strand
GGGATTTTAATAAACAGATAGAGGTGGGATCCATTGAAGAATATATTCTTTTAAAAATTCTTAAAAATTTTTTTTTTTTGAAAAATACTAATTAATTTTTTTTATTAATTATAGAAAATGTCATGAATATCCTTAACCCCTTCGGAACAAACGTCCCAAATGTGAGCCAGCGCGAAACACCGCCAGAGGCTGAACAACTCACTGGAGCACCAGGCATTTGGAGCATTTTGTAAGCTCAGTTTTTTGGCAATCTATGTCCATAAGATTTGAGATACATGGAAATCTGACCTTCTACTCGAAATGAGAGAAATATTACTCACACATACACATGGTTTTTGTTTTATAAACATAAGGGGAAAGGAATGTTTCCGAATTGAGTGCTTTACGATTGCTTTTGAAATAAACGTGTGGTTTTTATTTATAGTGAAGATGAGAGATTTATTTTTGCTAAAGCATTTGATTTGGGTTTGCAGTCTAGTTTTTAATGGATAATTAGATCTGGTAGACAAAATTTGTCTTTTCTTTTTATTACTTACTTTTTACAAGGTTAACTTTTACAAATGCTGACAATAAAATGTTAAAAAACTTGTAAAACAGAAAGTGGCTGAAGTAAATAAGTATATTAATATGAAATATTTAAAGCATATGCTGTTTGTATAATATACAAAAAAATATTGAACAACGCGTTTATGTTTCGGTATTTTTATGGATTTAGGCTTAACTACACAAAACCCTCCGGCCTGTGAGTCACACTCACGATGGAAGCCTCCGGCCCTGGCGGTACACACACGTTTGCGTCCTCTATCCTGAAAAGGTTAAACAATGTTGCATATAGAGACCAGCTCTTTAAGACTAGCTGTTTAACTATAAATTTTAGTTGAAAGAAGTCATTGCAATTTTGGATGCTGCTACTTAGATTCTACTTGACATATTTCTATTGGAGAGTGTATCTTGGGAAACCTTGGGCTAAGTGTAAGGCAACAATACACTGTTTTCTAATTTCTCTCTATTAATAATGGTAGCAAAGGGAAAAAATTGGTAATCATAATAAAAAATAGAGCAAATTATGTTGCATATGATACTTACTTTGGGGAAAGATGTCTTTAATGGCATTTTAATTTTTGAATTCTTTCTGTTGATGATAATTTACATGATTTTTTCAAATAATAAGAGTCAAAGTTTACTCCCAGGACCTTGAGATTTATCACTGTTAGAAACTTTGACTAACTTTGTTAACATTAATCCCAGGATAATTTTTTCAATAAAAAGATTCCATGTAAATTTATTTATTATAAACTTTGTGTTGATGACCTGTATCTTCTGAAGCATATTAAAAGTTCCAGTGTTACAAAATATAATTGGACATACTGATATAATATACGCAACTGCAAAAAAGCAATTATTCATTAAATTGCATAACTAATGACTGACCTATGGTACTGATTGCCGAATCCTAATAGATGAAGAGCAAAACAACTCCCAACTGGTTACCGTTGGCTTATCTGCAGCTCATTTAGATAAAACAGTTAAGTATATATATTTATCACCAGTTATGGTTATTATATCAGCAGCTGTAAAATTTGAATATTAAGTGAACTATTTAAAAGCTTTAGCAAATGCATAAGATAACTCACTCATATATACATTTCCCTGTTGGATTAATATTTTCTATAAGGTGCTTTGGGAATTGGATTGCCATTTTTTTTTAAATTAAAGAGGTTTAGTGCTCCTTCTTTTTGAAAAGTTAATTCACCTGCTTTTTTTCTGGGGAGGTAGTCATTTTCCGTTTTTTCACAGCAGGTAAATATTCAATTCAAAAACTCTTTAAATTGAACTATTTCATTTCAATTGGCACCACTATTGCATATAAAAATACTGTTTTCACATGCTACTAAATGATTCTCATATTGAATTTTAAAAAAATATCAGACATATATAAATCATAATAAGAAAGGGATTTAAAATACAACCTTGAGGTACACCATACTTATTTTTAAGGATTTTTGTGAGAAGTGGTTCCTCCATTTTACTTGTATAGTTCTCTGGTGTAGAAAATTCTGGATCCATCACAATTATCTATCAGAATATCCAATTTTGTCTAATTAAGAAATCTGACCACACTCAGCTATACTGAATCATATTCTAATTTAATATCTGTAGCTACCAAAAAATATATTTGTTTTTCATTCTCTAGCAATAATGCCATGTTGTAATTGAAGTAGGGATGTTATATTACTTCCATGATGGTAAAATCTGATGGTTTACATAAAAAATGTTATTATGAAAACCGTAGTCTACCAGTCTACAAGGAATCATTTTTTATAATAATTAGGTTGATATTGGATAATATGACAAAATTTCCTTAGAATTTTCCTGAGGTTTTAAAAAGGTAACAGTGAGTTCAATTTGTTGGAATAAACTGTCGCTTAAAGACTTGAGAAGTAAGTATTCCTTCTGAAGAAAAATGATTAATTGTTTGGAGATAAATTTTATGTCCTGGGCTACTGTTTTGTTGATGAGATATTGCTATTTCCAGTTTTTTTTCAAAGAAAACAGCCTTTTGATTCTTAAATATTATCTTAAGTAGGGATATTTTGTGGATGTTATTTTGTTTTGTATAGTAAGATTAAAAACAGTTTGCTTGTGCCAGATTGTTTGTTAGTTAAAAGGATCCTTATATGTTCAGTACCAAAGAATAATTAGCATTTGTTCTATTTCTTGTTATTCTCAAAAGATCTTAAGGAATGGTGATTCTTCCACATTGTATTTAACTGTTAATATTTTTAGATCTTTGATTTAAAAAAAATAAAATCATGATGGTACTAAAATCCTTTAAAATTATCATTAATCTTCCTCTTCTGTTTTCTGTATCAACATGGTATATATTTTTTATTGGGGGTAGAGAACCATGATTCTTGAATTAAGATGCTTGCTTGTTGAAAAATTGATACAAAAAGAATATCTTACCTCTTGTTTTTTGATTCCATGTGTGTTGGATTGAATTAACTGCATGAACATAAATGAAAAGTTAAGTTAAGTTATAAGGAATAGTCACAAAGCATCTAATAGCATGCTAAAAAAATAAATATTTTTTTTTTATCCTTTTAATCAAAAATCAGCAAAAAAAGGACACAATTTTTCTTTTAAAAAATATTATTTTCTGTTTGGGTAATTTTTGAATCCCTTTTCTTTTTCTATTTAATGGATTATCATTTGGCATTGCTAGTGATACTAGATGCTGTCTTTTTCAATGTAGGTTTCATAGATTGCATCAAAGAGGCAAATCTTGAATTTATCTGTGTGACCACTGAATTAATTTAGCAATAAATCAGTGTACTATTTGTTCCAATTTCGTTTTAATGAAATTATTTTCTTTAATTTTCTGTTCCAATTTCGTAATTTGCTTTTCAAGTTTTCTTATTTTTTCTATCATTAATTGTTATGCTTTAGCGAAATATAATGATTTAATGGCATTTTGATATTTTTCTATTGCTTTGTTTCTTGAAATTTGCTGCTCTACTTTTAGTGTTAAAACTTCAACTTCTTGCTATTTTTGTTGTTGTTGACAATTTTGAGTTAGCTTCATGCATTTCACCACAAGCACTACATTTCTTTTGGTTTCTTTAATTCACTTTCGATGTTAACAAATTCTCCAGCAGCAGCAGATTTTACTGAATCCTCTTCAGGAACAGATTTGACTACTGCAATATTTTTAAATATGCCCCAATTTCCCATAATTTTTGCACTGTCTTAGTTTTTCACTATACATTTGAGTTTTGAACATTTTAAAAGCAATTGAAGCTTTTTCTGGTATGAAGCATCATATCTGAAATATCTTGACAAATTTATTTGATATAATACCAGAATCTGTTCTTTTAGTTAATTGCTGGATTTCTTAAATTGAGAATTATTTTCTAACTCTTGTCTTCAGGTTGTCACTAGTATATTTGGTGTCAACTCCTTGTATTATGTAATTATAAGTTAATCTAATCCATGATAGTCGTGTTTTGCTCAAACTTTGATACTTTTGGTCTCCTTAGAGATGCCAAAACTGGTACTAAAATGGCTCTTCAATAGAGAAAAAAATATATGTCATATCAATTTCAAAAGTTCAAAGGGTTATTTACAAAATGAGCTTGCTTTGAATCACGTTCAGAGATGGAGTTTCTACAAAATTTGATAATACTGCACTCTAAGAGTTAATAGCTGCAGTTAAAATTGTATTTTGTTTAGGCTGGTAAATAAAAGAATTAAGTGATGTCTTGACAGGTTTCAGGATTATAATAAATTAAAGAAGTTCCTCAAGAAAATCAAAATAGATAATTATTACATTTATATACACTGAGTGGTCAAATTATTATGACTCCCCTTTCAAAACAATATTGAACCGCCTTTTGCTGATGTGTAGATTCTTCCAGGCATGAACTCTGAGATGTTGGTAGGTACTATGAAGAATCTGAGGCCATATTCGATGAATTGCATTTTCCATTGCCTTCAGATTAGATGGTACTGAATTCAGCTGTCTGATGTTCTGTTCGCTTTCATCCCACAGATTCTCAATTAGATTGAGTTGTGGTGATTGGGCATCCCAATTAAGCAAGGCAAAGTCTGTCACGCTTTTTGAATCATCGATGGACAATACCAGCTGCATGGCAGGGAAAGTACCTGCTGAAAGTACTGCATCTTGCTCAGAGTACACACCATTAACATAATAGGATGTACTTGATATGCAATAACTCTTAAATAACCTTGGACATTTAGACATTCTTTCACGCAAATAAAAAAAATCCATGAAATGCCAAGAAAGTATATCTAAACTATAATATTGCCTCCACCAGCTTGAAGAGTTGTCTCTGTACAAATGGGGTCTTTCTGTTTTCACAGGTTTTCATTCTGTTTTCTCTATATTCACACTCTGCCATCTGCCTGGTGGAATTGAAAATGTCATTCGTCAGACCATGTGACCCTTTCCCAGTCATCTATTGTCCAATCCTTCTGCTTCTGTGCAAAATGGGGACACCTGCTGTTGTTAAAGGCTGATGTATAGGCTTTTGAATAGGTCATATGCTACCATAGCCTATGCGGTGTAAAATGTGGTGAATAGTTTGTTCAGAGATGTTCACTGATGCCCCTTGATTAAGATTTGCTGCAATTTGATGAATGGTTACTCTTCTGTTGGGCTGGACAACTTTTGTTTTTCTCCTTTCTGAGCAAGCATTCAGTAGCCTTTGATGACCTCAAGCCTGACATTGAGACTTGGTTTTCTACTTGGTAATCCACTCTCTGTAAACATTAATAAATCATGCTTTCGAACACTTCACAACTTGAGTCGTTTTGGTGATAGTGATCACTTTGAGAGACCATAATAATGCCCTGTTCAAACTCAGTTTAATCACTAAGTATCTTTGATCATATCTCAATATCAGTATTTTTTATATTAATTCATTTTCATAATAAATAGAAGTAAAGGCTTGTAGCAAAGAATTTTAAAATGTTATTTCTATCATTTAGAATATATTGGGAAATCTAAATTTATTAAATTTAGATTTTGAAAATTATTTCTCAATTTTATCATTGCATCATAAATGTTTTTCCTCAATTTTTTTTTAAACTAATGAATTGCTAAGTATTAGCTGGTACCTTACCCACAATATTGTAATCAGATTCTTACTACTATCGCTATTATTTATTATCATCCACAAAAACTGTCATAAAAATTTTTTAATATATTCCTCAAATGCATGCTTGGTGTAGAATTTGTTTTTACAAGTGCAACATTTAAAAGCTTTCATTTCTTGGAACCTAACTTTTTAGCAGAATGCTTATACTGATAAATTTAAAGTGACATGGATCCATCAATTCCCCCTGGTGGACTCAGAGGGACTCTCTCAGTTTTGATCTTAATCTTGGGGCTAGCCACAGCTAGGCTGTTCAGAAATAGTCATTTAATGCGATACCAATTCTTTTTTGTATATTTTCTGTGCTGTGATGTCTGTTAAAAATTATTATATGTAGCTTGATCTTTTAAAAATATTTTGTCAACTTTTGGTGAAAATTTTGATTTATAGGAATTTACAATTTATTAAAAAAGTTAAATTTATTGTGTGGGAATAATTTTTTTAATAAATTGTATAGAACAGCAAGTGATGCACTTATTTCTGAAATGTAATATGTAATTAGGAATTTAAAGAAACTGAAATTCTTACATTTATTGAAATGTTAAGTTCTCTTAAATTTTCAATATTAGACTTTTTAAAATTACAATTTAAATTACTCTCTTTTGTAACAATTAATATTTTGTAATGATTTTTTTTAAATGTGTGCTTTGTTACTGTTGTTCAAATATCTGTACTACATTTTCAAGTTGGGAATTAATAGGGAACATTATAATAATCAAAATTTTTGGAAAGTTTTCTTACACAAAAGTATAAAACAAGCTTTAAGGTGTTTCGGTGCTTGGAAATTAATATTAGCATCTTCTTATCTAAAAATTTAACATTTATATAGTAAAGTAAAACATGAATTCATAAGCATAACATTTTGAATTCCCCTTTTTTTATTAAAAAAAAAAAAACTTTAGATATTATAGGCATTAAAATTTTGTTGGAAAAAGTTAAAAGAATTTTGCTTCTAATATTTTAATATACAATGCTTATGCAAGAAATAGTGTTCTTGCTTATTAAGCTCATAAAAATAATATAAAACTATAATTAATTTTAATTTGCTGTTTCTGTGAAATTAAATAATTTGTTCTTAAATTCATATTACTATTTTTTGTGTTTTTAATAAAAAGGACAAACTAATAAGTACAGTTGAACCTCCATATTATGAATTTCTATATTGTGAATTTTTCTGTATAGCGAACTTTACCTGGAATCAAGAATATTTCACGATTTCCTTCATAAAATAACTTCCTAATAGTGAAGTGTATTTTCTATACAACGAACTTTTTCTCTTGTGATTCAATTTTTTTCTCCCTATTTTTGAAGTATTTTTGGACATTTCAAGTTATTCTCTCTTTTAACACATTTTATGGTGGTCATAAATCTTGAACTAGTTTAATTAGGTGCCTAACTCACTGAGAGCAATAAAATTCTGGGCATTTCGTCTAAGATGTGCAACCTTTAATCCTCAATATCCCTTTTCACCCTTAGTGAGTTTTGTCCTGTGTCCTTGAACTAGTCTCCATTCATTTGTAGTGTTGATCAGTCGTACTGGTAGCTTTTTTTTTATAGCTCGAAAATGTGAAGACGTAAATGCTTCAGCATCAAAGAAAAAGGTTTAGTTCTTCAAAAAGAGGATGAAGACATCAAGAAAAAGGGTGTTTTAAATTTTGGTTTTCCTCCAAACAGCTTATCAACTATTATAAAAATTTGAGATAAGCTACAAAATTATGATTCATCATATTCTTGTTCAAAACGTTTAAGAACTTGTGTCTATGAAGATGTCAATGAGTCAGTTTTGAAGTGGATACACACAATGCAAGATAAAAATGTTAAAATCTCTGGACCTTTCGTAATAGACAAATCTCTTCAATTTGTGAAGGCTTTGGGATAGGATCAATTTTATGATAGCAATGGATTGCTAGAAAAACATGAGAAAAGACACAGAATTATAGCAAAAGTATTATCTGGGGAAAGTTAAGATTTTAATGATATTAAAAAAATTACATAACGGAGACAGAGTAAAATTTTAAGACTATAAGCCAGAAAACATCTTTAATGCATATGAAACTGCTTTATTTTTTCAATGTTTGCCTCAAAAAACATTAACATTTAAAACAAAAAAATTTTTGGGAGGAAACATAGCAAAACAAGAATAATTGTTATGTTAGGAGCAAATATGACTGGACATCAGAAATTAAAACCACTGGTTATAGGAAGAAGCAAAACTCTAAGATGTTTCAAAGGCACAAAACCTTTGGAAGTTGATTATGAATTTCACAATGGGAATTTCAGGATGACATCAGAAATTTATGAAAATTGAATTCAAAGATAGGACAAACATATGGTTAAGGAACATTGCAAAATTTCTCTCCTTTTAGATAACTCCTCTGCCCATCTGAAGAAAATCAACCAAAAATTGAAAAATCTTGGTTTTTTTTACTTGCCACCAAACACTACATCAAAACTGCAGCCAGTGACTCAAGGGGTGATAAAAATTAAAGTACATTTTATATATATATATATATCACAAGAGGATACTGCAATAGTTATCACTGCTCTTGAAAACAATCAATCTGTGCCAAATATCAGTTTACGGGAAAGTATTTCAGCAATTTCGAAAGCGTGGAATTATGATGTCGCCGATCATACCATTCATAACAGTTTTGCCAAAGCTGGATTCTGTGTCAGCAGTGAGAGTCCAGCAAGTACGGAGGACGAAAAGGATATTATTCCCTTGGAATAAATGAAAAAATATTCACACAGCTAAAGGAAAAACAAGAAACTACGGATTTTGTGCTGCTTGATGATTTTCTTTTGCTTGATTTTGGAGCTGAAACCTCAGGATCACTAACTGAATTGGATATTTTGAACAGTGTGAAAAATAAAAACTATACAGCAATGGAGAGGAAGATAAACACGATGATAATATAGAAATCAATTAGCCTTCGTATGATGAACTGATTAATTCATTTTAAACAATTTGACGTGGATTACAATGTGAAGAAAATATGCCTAAAGGGATTTTTGGTACATTGCAAAGATGTGAGGTGCATTATGAAACAAAGCATTTTTTTCAAACAAAAAATTCAAATAAAATTAACAGATTTTGAGTAATTAAATTTAAGGACGCATTTGGTAATATAAGTTTAGAATATCTAGTTATAAAGTAATGTATGTTTAAAAAAACTTGTATGCTTTAAAATAGAAAATCCTTAAATTTCATTTAATTTTAATATAAAATTATTTTTTCTTAATGTCGAAATTATATATATATACGTGTGTTCCTTGACATTCATTTTTCTTGTTTTCCTTGCAGTTTTTCTTTCTTTTCATTGATGGGTAAGATATATAAAATAAATAGATGTTAATTTACAAAAAGGTATTCATAATTACTTTTTCTAATGCATAGTGTTTATGAATTAAAAATTGGTTTTATGTGGTTTATACAGCATATTGAAAGATGAACCTCTATGTAATGAATTTTCCATATGACAAACTTTTTTCGAGATTTAGCAACTTTGTTAAATAGAGGTTCAACTACATATGTAAAAAAAAAGTAAATGTGTAAATTTGCATTTTCTTTTACCTGGTTTTAACTTTTTTTCAGCATGCAATAATAATCAAAACAAAGATTTAATTTTTCAGTTGAATTCTTCGACAATCATTCTTAAATTTGATCAGATTCAAATAGAAGATGTTAAATTTTGAATCAATATATTTTAAGCCATTGTAGCATAATATCTTCCTTCTTTTCAAGTGTGCACATGTTTAAAATTAATTGTGATTAGCATTTGTTTTTCCAGAGTGCAAAAAATGTACATGAAAATTATTCATTCCTGAATATATATATTACTATATTTGCATGAGAATGCTTTAAATCGCTTGTGCTTTTTTAAAAAAGGTAAATATAATAAATAAATACTCATGAATAAAGATAAAATATCGATTTCCCCCATTCTCTAATGTTCATTGATTAATTTTACTTTGTCACTATCGCTTGACCATAACAAAATGCAAAGTTTGAGCTAGCTCCTCATTCTTCTCATTGAAGTCATGCTAGTGAGACAAATGAATGTGTAATCAATTTTTCTACAAAATAGGTAATTAGTAGGGGATCATGACTCAAAACACTCAACTTGATTGAAACATCTCCAAAGTTACAAGCTGGCAACTGTTACTACACATTGACTGAAATTATTTGTCTTTTGAAGATGAATCCTTGGAAAAGAAATTTTTGAGTATTGTAAGATAATGGCTTGAAATTCTTTTCCATCCATTGTTGAATTATGAGCACATAACATTTAATATAAAACATTTTTTACTTTAAAAAAAAACAAAATAAAAATAAGTTACTGTGAGATAAATAATCAATTTCTTATATATCATGTTTTCTGGTTTTTCTACAGTATTAAAAATGTATATAAAATAATATTAAAATTTTCATATATTTTTTTCTATGTCCTTAAAAATATTTTTATATATATTTTTTCAGGGAAATGCAAACTTTTGAATTTTTAAATAACAAAGAAGCAGTTCTGGATTATGTAATATTTGGCTTAAGGAATAATTTTTCTAATTTAAGCAGCAAACTTAAGGTTAGTATTTATGTAAACTACTTTTTTACTCTAAATGAAATATTAATTTTGAATTTCGAAGGAAAACTATGAACCCAACTATAATATTGAGGAATATTTTTGACAGTTTGTGAATCAATTTTTTAAAGTACTTTTTAGTTTTTTGGCTATTTTATATTTTTTATTCAATCTTATTATGTTTTTACACTCTGTGGTTAGAAAATTAAGAACACTCCTCATTTAAATTTAAATTTCAATTTGGTTGTGCAGCACATGTGACATAAAAAAAAAGAATTTACTGATTGTCTTTGAACTAGATAACTGTAATATTTTCTTCTAGTCAGAAACACCACTTAACATTGAGACTTGATTTTGTGTGTGTGGGGTGGGGTGGAGATTGAAGTGAGTTTGAATGCAACATGCTTGTGGATTCCTTACCTCTAAAGCTACTAGCTTTGTTGACTTTTCAGGTACAACCATATCTCAAATCTTCAAAGAATAATAGCTAAACCAAACAACTTTGAGTGGAAAGCAGCATAACAGAAAAAAATCACTTGTAAACAAAAGAAGTTCCTGGTGACTGTCACATATTGTGCACAGCAAAGGAAGGGCTGCAAATACAAAAAAAATGTTGCATAGTACATTTGGGATCATCACAAAGCATACTCATTTGTTCTACAAGACAGATTTTAAAATAAATTGGGTTTTAATTGTCAGTAAACAAGAGACTCCCTGATTTAATTTCAGAATAGAAGAAAACGACTTTTGTGGGCTTTAGAATGATGAAATTTGACACTTTTTTTTATGGAAGAGTGATATCTGGTTTGAGTAGTCGAGATTTCTTCTTCTTGACAATGTTAACTGTTTATGACACAAGCACCAAAAAATCATGGCTTTTTTATGCCACATGACAACTATATTAGTGAATGTTGGCAGAATCATGGGGGAATTTTCCTAAGATATTCATGATTCCTTAGTTTCATTGGAAATATTCGTATACACCATTGCCTAATTCCACATCTATGCTGATCTCATACACCTGTTTATGGACGTAATGTTTCCTTTTATCATGGCGATTTCTATCAGAATTCCCTGCTACTGGACTAAAATAATCTGAGGTTGGTTTGAAAAACACATAATTCAGGGTTTCAATTGCATTAATGATCTCCTCAGTTTCCTGATTTCAACACAATCAAGCATTTGTGAGATGAAACTCCAAAATATAACTTTCTAATTTAAGAGAATTAAAGGCTCCCATTTCATTAGCTTGTGTTAATATACTTTCTCAAAAGTCACAGCAATTTGTAAAGCTTATACCTAAAACAATATATGCTGTCATCTAAGTCGAGAGAAGGTCCCACACATTTTTAATAATGAGCTGCAATGTGATCTTTTTCTTTTTGACCACTGAATGTTTAAGTGTGGCTTTAAGACAAAGAATACATATTGTCTATATTTATATGATAAATTATTTACATTTGGAAGAAAATAATAAGAATATAAAATAAATAAAAAGAAAATATTTTTCTTAATATATTTAAATCTCTATATCGTGTTTTTTTTTTTTTAGTACTTGAGTTACAGATTGATAAATATACAGTATTACATCTTTTTCCTTTTATTTATATACAGTAGGTATTCAGAACTGGACACTGTGATGTAAACCCTTTCAAGGTGGTCTTATTACATTTAATATGCTTTGCTATTATTAAGGACAGATTTTTTTTTTCCTTCTGCGAATAAGAAAAATAAAGGCAAAATTGACTCAGATGGTTGAAGTATTGATTGCTTATTCTTTGTATATAACATATTAAATTTATTTTTTGTTATCTAAATAAATGTTATTCATTTGGAAAAGAGATTCACGAGTTCTTGTATATCATAGAAAAAATAAATTTAGAGTAAATTTGTATTTGTGACAATCATAGAGTTAAATTTTGAAAAAAAAATCAATTTAATTTATTAGGTTATTGTGTTAAAATTTGGAAAAACAGGTACTTAATACTTCAGAATACTAAAAATATGATTCAAGATCTATGCCTTTAAAAAAACTCTTTGATTATATCTAGAGGGTATTATAAATATTTAATTATATATTTACAAACATCTTAATAATAATTAAAAAAAGAAAACCTACGTGTGAAAACTGAAAGTATTTAGATAATTTAGAAGGAAAAAGATTTAGTAAAATATCATTTAAAAATACTGAAATAAAATTGAAAAATTTAATACTAAAAAGTTCTGTACTCTAAATTCTGCTAGAATAGTTTTACCCACCAAAAGGTTATATACTTTAGTGCAGGGTTGGGCAATTGTTTTGGCTCAAGGGCCACATTGTGAAATTGGAGGAGGGCTGCACCACTTTGAAATTATCATATTCATTAGTTAACTTTGGAAAGGTATAAATTCTACCATAAAAATCCGTATATGTAGGTTAAATAAAATAATGGCAGTTTTATTGAATTTATGTATAAATTTATATATTGTTCTAATTTCATATCTATAGCTGCAAGCACATTTAGTTTTAGAACCCAGTGTATTAAAACAAATGTACCCTATCATACTTTTTTTTACAATATTTTTGAAATCAGGAGTGAGATTGCTTGTTGAAATTCTCATCACAGCCTGCAAGTTAATGTCAACCAACTTACATCTGTAATCACTTTTGTGCATTTTCATGCAAGAAAAACTTTGCTCTCAAATATATGTTGAACCAAACGTAGAGAACAGTTTCTATTTGGTGTTTTTCTGATCATCTTGGCTGGCTGCTATTTGTCCACCCCTGCACTAGTGTGCAAAACTTAAGCAAGTTTTTGGATTTTTACATAACTCTGAAAAAAGTCAACATGGTGACATGAAATTCATACTTAAGAGGCACAATGTAGCACTTAAAAGTTGATGAAAGCATAGTAGCCAAAAAATTAATTGTATGTGCTCATTATAGAACAAAGCAGAAAAAGGCTTTGTTTACAGAATGGTATTAGTAAAAAACATTGTTTGGCCATGAAGAACAATAGACCAAAGTCTTAGTAAGAGTTATAAGCTTCCCTAGCTGCAATAGTTATGTAACATTGTCTTTTCATATGAAATTATCCAATAGTTTTTGTGGTAAG
This sequence comes from Trichonephila inaurata madagascariensis, assembly GCA_019973955.1. Taxonomy (NCBI): domain Eukaryota; kingdom Metazoa; phylum Arthropoda; class Arachnida; order Araneae; family Nephilidae; genus Trichonephila; species Trichonephila inaurata. The sequence continues at coordinate 56,326 of BMAV01025341.1, read as the reverse complement.
ATTCGCCTTTCTTCTGAGAGCATCATTTTTGGCTGTTTGGTTTTCTCCTGAGGTTGCGATCCTCTGTGGCCAGATGTCTCTCCAAAATATCTTACTCATATTCACTCTGGGTAATCCATTCTGCAGATATCCTCACATTCTAGGAGCTCAACAACAGCTGAGTCCTGTTTAGATGTGCAAAGTTGTCCACAAAAATAAAGTGTGGATAGGGATTGCAAAACTGGTATACCAGGATACCGAATACCAGTATTTTGAGCCATTTGTACAACTTTGTAATGCTGGTATTCACAAGTTTAAATACCGGTTTTTCGGTATTTACTAGAAATTTTTTGAATTGTCTCCCATTTTTATGTTCAGGGATCGTTAACATAACAAAATAGTATACATTTTTGTCTCCCTAACAGGCGAATTTAATTAGACTGTAAATACAAAGTTGTATCGTAGTGAGATTACGTGAATCATCCAAGGAGGTGGGCCAAAACTATCCTATTATAGCTCAGAGCGATACTGCACATGGCAAGATTCGTTGTCTGATATTCGTATTTGTAAAAACAAGGTTGTGAACAAAGTGTGTAATATTTCGATATTTTTTAAATTATTTTAATTATTGCATATCATACTTTAGGGTTCAAAATACTTTTCAGATTCAATATATATATACTTATAAATAATAACCCATTATAATGAATAAGAATAACTTTAAAGAACATAAAAAGTCAGTTGATAATACTTTGGTTTGGTTTCATTATTTACATTTGAAAAGAATATGGTGGCACAGTGTAAATAAAATTTTCCTTTTCTTTTAGTGATTCTTTATTTACTGTTATAATTTATAAGTTACAAATTATTTTTGTGATATTTACAGTCTCTAACAAAACTAGCAAATGAAACAAAGAAATGCCTGTGTTTTCTTTCTTTTTCTAAAATTTCTAATACCGGTATTGGGCTTTTGGTACGATATTGCAATCCCTAGTGTGGAACAATGGCACCTTGAAATATATGCACATCTGGTGGATAGTTTCATTGATGTAATGATTTATGGTAAGTGAACGGCTGTCTAACATATGAAGCCCTGTTCGTCCATTCTACATAATGCAAGCACTCCAGGACAATTCCAACAGTATCTTTTCTTGTGACATGAAACCATATTCCTACCTCCTTCCAATCAACTAGCACTGAAAATCATTGCTCAGATTGAAATGACTCTCATCAGTAAACAGAATGTGACTGCATTAAATAGATGTCCAGTTTTTTGTATTCTTGACCCAACTATAAATGGTGCTACTGATAGGCTGCTGTTAATTGTGTGCATAGGTGAATAGATCACCTTTATGGTGCTGTCTGTGCCCTCAGTAAACTGCGATATCTGTCGTCCAGTTGCTGTACACAGCTGCTGAGCAATGTTGCCCAATGTCTGATTTTAGTCTCTTTGCCTGCAGAATGATATATTGGTCATCACTTGCCATTATTTTCCTCAGCCAACCTCTTTTACAGCTGTACCTATCATTTGAAGTCTTGCAAAGCTCTTGAAACTCATTTTTGTCAACCAAACTATGCCCCTCTTCAAGCTTCCTCATCATTTTATCATACATAGAGACATCCAGAGGATTTCTTATGGCCATTATGAATGTGGGATTTCACTTTGATTTGCAGGGAATGTCTGGAAATGTGTCCTTCCTCCTTCTTTTTAAGTTGCCTTTCCATGTTGCGGTATCCTCTTTGATGTCATAGTGTTGATATTTATACATGCATCACCTTGCTACTGAGTTGCAGTATTGTTTGCAAAACACCCTTTACAATTATTTCATGGTTTTTAGGTGCGACTGCTAGGTTGATTGGAAACGCTGAATTTCTATTATGTGTGTTCAGAATATTTGCTTATGGTTTAACTTTTTTACACAAATCATAAAAGAACAAATTAACTTTTAATACTGCTTGTTAACAAGAGTAAGGATATGAGATACATTGCTACACAAATTCTACAGAAATCTAAACAGTATGGAATAACAATATAGTGTTGCCATACAACAACAAAGAAATTAACAGTTTAATCAGTGTGCTTCACTTCATGTAGCCACAGCTTTATGTTGAAAAATGCATTTGTTGTGCATGTTAATGTATATTTAAGACTTTGCAGAATCAAATTTACTTTTCTTTTCTGATTACACATGGCAAATTATTGTGATTGTGTATTTCCATTCTAAGGTTGTTATATTAGCAATCTCAGCAAATAATTTCATCAAATTTTCTGTTATATGCAAAAATTTTAAATGGAAGAATTGTTTGGCCCAAAAATATGTGAAGAAAGTCTTATTATAAAGAAACAACTCTCAAGATAAATAGGGAAGCCTCATAACTTTCTTAAAATTCTTAGTTTTTTTATTGTATTTCAGTTCTTTCTTGAATTCCTAATAATGTATGAATTATTTTAATACATCTGTGGACTTGATAAAATATTGCTTAATTTTTGTATGAGTTCTTTGACTTTTTACAAGTTATAAAGAAACCCTATCTCATAGTATATTATTGAAAAATAAGCTCATTACTGTTGAAAACAGGCATTTGAAGAGTGGTCGAGTATAATTAATTGGTGGGATATTAAAATGCAAAAGCAGTGTATCAATTTCAAATTGATCGCATTTTTTTCTTTGGTTCTGATAATATGTGGAAATTTATTTCATTTGTACTTGTGATGCATAATTACCAGATAAGTTGCTTCAACACTGGATATTCACTAGTGATTCTATAATGCATAATAATATGTACAAAAAGCTGAAATTTTTATTTCTAGCCTAATGCTTTACAATTTAGTAGCCATATAAGAATGTTTCTGTGATGCTTACGTCTGATTTTAAGGTAAAACTTATAGTGTTTTGACTTTTATAAAAAAAAAATTGAAAACACATGCATATAAACTTTTTTCTTTCTTTCAGGAGTTTAGTAATAGGAAAATATTTCATTCTGAAAAATGGGATACTATTGATCTATTGTTAAAAGCCTATTGTGCATATATAGATTATGCTTGTGGTTGTGGTACTGGTTTTTTTGTCAGTAAGTAAATTGTTCCTTGCTCATTTATTGCTGAGATTAATTTTCTAAAAAAAAAATTGATTATTTATTGAATTTTATTTCATTTTAGGTGATTCACAATATTCTCAAGCTTCTCAAATATCAGTAGAAAACACTATTGTGAAGTTCCAATCATTAATTCAGAATCCTGGGAACTGGGATATTTTTGTTTTAAAGTTGATTGAAGTAAGCAAGCATACTTTTTTTTAATGAAAGTGTATTTTTAATACAGAATGCAATTTTAAGCAATTATCTCTTTAAAAAAATTACTTTTTTACATCAATTTTGTGAGAAAAGGAATGGAGAAGCTGTAAAAATAAAAGATAAAAAAAAAATGAATGAAGAATAATTTACAAAATATAGCAGTTGTGAATACTAAATTATAAAGGATTCAGTTTAAAATAAAAATTAAAATATTTGTAGGAATTTATGAATTTGATTTAACTTATTTTACCTACATTATTTTCTGCTATTCAAATTTGTATTTAATATTTTGGCATTTTATTATATCCTAGGGACCTTTTATTTTCTAATTATAATTTGGAGCATCTACACAAAACTTTTTTAAAATTTTATTCATTTTTTCTTATTCTGGAGATTGTGTTTTTATACATATCTATTTTAGATTATCTATTTAGAATTTCTTATTCTATTATTTATTGTTCTAATGTGAATATTACCTATATAGAGAGAAATTTTACCTTTTTTTGTGTGTGCATCAATAAAGAAGATTAAAGAACTCATGTATTTAACTTAAGATAGTGCATATTCACCATTGTTTTCTATGCCACCAGTAGTCCTTCTGGCTGAAGAATCTGGCTATTTGTTAAAATGAAATTCAAGTGCTTTTTGTTAAAAACGGAGTTTATTCATCCAGCGATTAACACATTTTTTCTCAGAAAGAAATGGATGTCAAGTGACCTGAAAATATTGATTGGATTGGATACTTATTTCCACAGAACTGCTAAATAACACTTTGTAGTTTATGTTTTCGATTGGAAAGTAAAGGGCATAAACGTACATATGAATACTACAAAATTTAATGAGCTGGGATTAAAAGTGTTATGTTTGGAATACCTTTTTTGAGAAATAATTAGCTGTTTAATTTAAGACTTAAATATGTTATGGAAATTATAAAAGTTAAATGGTGAACAGGAGACTTTGTTTTAGATATAATTTAATTATATCCTTACATATATATATAAATCATTTAAGATTTTGAAACTAAGTTAGAAAAGAAATAATTGTAAACTTAATTTAAATATAACAATTAGGACTTTCAAGATGATATAAATAAGCACTTTATTCATTAATTTTGCTTTTATTCTTATGGA
>BMAV01025341.1:24004-46259 GCA_019973955.1 Trichonephila inaurata madagascariensis | reverse complement strand
GCTTAATTCAAGGACACAATGTCTTTTCCAATGCAGACACAAGGGTTCCTCCTGACCCCCTTCCTTGGGGCGGGGGCTTACTGTCACTTCCATTAGTAAAAGGAAGAAATTTAAAGTATATTCATCATACAGTTTGCATTTTAGGAATGTGTCTTAAACTGTTCTCATTTCACACTACCTGGAAACTTATATTTATTATTATACCTTTTATCTATTTTTCAAAACGTTAAAAAAATTATTAAATGACTTTAAAATTCTGTTTTATTTTTATTCATTATTTTTTTTATGTGAAATTTGTTTTATTTCATGAAAATGTTCAAGAAGCATATTATAAAAGCAGTTTTTATGTATATAACAAATTTTGTTTTTTGTGGTATGGGGTAAAAAATGTCAGGAAATTGATGACTGGGAATGTATTTTGAAATTGAGTAGAAAGTCTAGTATAAGGATAGATTATAAATTTTGTAAATTATATACAGTTTTAGACTATCCTATATTTTTATAATTAACAGTATTGTTCTCAGTTTCAAATACCTTCCAGATTTTTGCATCTTTTTTATACGTTTGTTTTAACCCTTGCGGGACGAAGGACGCAAACACGTGCTTACCGCCAGGACTGGAACTTTTAATATGCTTCAGAAGATACAGGTCATCAACACAAAGTTTATAATAAATAAATTTACATGGAATCTTTTTATTGAATAAATTATTCTGGGATTAATGTTAACAAAGTTAAGTCAAAGTTTCTAACAGTGATAAATCTGAAGGTCCTGGGAGTAAACTTTGACTCTTATTATTTGAAAAAATCATGTAAATTATCATCAACAGAAAAAATTCAAAAATTAAAATGCCATTAAAGACATCTTTCCCCAAGTAAGTATCATATGCAACATAATTTGCTCTATTTTTTATTATGATTACCAATTTTTTCCCTTTGCTACCATTATTAATAGAGAGAAATTAGAAAACAGTGTATTGTTGCCTTACACTTAGCCCAAGGTTTCCCAAGATACACTCTCCAATAGAAATATGTCAAGTAGAATCTAAGTAGCAGCATCCAAAATTGCAATGACTTCTTTCAACTAAAATTTATAGTTAAACAGCTAGTCTTAAAGAGCTGGTCTCTATATGCAACATTGTTTAACCTTTTCAGGATGAAGGAAGCAAACGCGTGTGTACTGCCAGGTCCGGAGGCTTCCGTCGTGAGTGTGACTCGCAGACCAGAGGGTTTTGTGTAGTTAAGCCTAAATCCTTAAAAATACCGAAACATAAACGTGTTCCAAATTTTTTTGTATATTATACAAACGGTATATGCTTTTTATATTTCGTATTAATATATTTTATTTACTTCAGCCACTTTCTGTTTAAGTACAAGTTTTTAAACATTTTATTGTCAGCATTTGTAAAAGTCGACCTTGTAAAAAAGTAAGTATTAAAAAGAAAAGACAAATTTTGTCTACCAGATCTAATTATCCATTAAAAACTAGAGTGCAAACCCAAATCAAGTGCTTTAGCAAAAATAAATATCTCATCTTCACTATAAACAAAAACCACATGTTCATTTCAAGAGCAATCGTAAAGCATGTAAAGCGAAAACATTCCCTTCCCCTTATGTTTATAAAACAAAAACCACGTGTATGTGAGTAGTATTTCTCTCATTTCGAGTAGAAGGTTAGATCTCCATGTATCTGAAATCTTATGGACATAGAATGCCATCTATTGCCAAAAAACTGAGTTTACAAAACGTTCCATGTGCCTGGCTCATGGGTGAGTCATTTGGCTTGTGGAGGGAGAAACGCGTTGGCTCACCTGTGAGTCATTTGATCTGACGTTGTTTCATGCTGACTCATATTTGGGACATTAGTCCCGAAGGTGTTAAAGATGTTATCACATAAATATTCAAATATGTACCAAAGGGAATTATATTTTGGAGTTCAAATTCATTTGTTCATATTCCATTCTTTTTTAAAAGGATGCATTCCATTTTCTTTGAAATGTGTAAATTTATCATGCCTATTATTTTTTTTATGAAATTTTGAGAATGAAAAAAAATTGCTGAGTTCTTTCTGTTGTATTTTTATTAGTTTTGTTCCATTATAAAAATGCATTTTTTTCTGTTATCTTTTTATACTATATGTTCAGATTTCTTGGACTGTTTAAACTCTTTTTTGTAGTGCAATTTCTTCTTCCCAAAAGAAAGAGGCTGATAATAGTACAGTGAAAATCATTTAACATGAAACTGAGGGGACTGAAATAGTTTTTTGTGTTAAAAAAAATCTCATGTGAAAGAATATTGTACAAAAAAAATGTATATTCAAAAAAATTGCTGTAAAATCTGGTGTAAAGCGCGCACTTTTCACACAAAATGTAAGATCAAGATTTAGGGGTGTGCGTTATACGCTGGGTGTAAAAATGAAAATTTTAAAAATAAAAATAGATGAGCATAGAAAAAAATTAGTCTCCTGCATATATTAAAATACTGTTTATTTAAAAGAAAGAAAATACTTAAAGAACTTAAAAAGGTATTGTAGCTTTAAAAATATTCTATTTTTCTCTAAAGCTTGGAATAATACTTCAAATAAATGACCAAAACATAAAAGCATTGTGCATGTACATTTCAGGTTTTTTCATAAAAATAATGGGTGTGCGTTACACAGCGAATATACCGAGAAATTAAAAATTTCAGCTTGAAAGTATAGCTGCGTGTTATACACCGGATTTTACGGTAAGATTATTTGAGTACATTCTTTGCATAGATGTGTGTATATGCATGTACTTAATAAAAATAACTGAAATAAAAACATTTACTAGAGTATAATGAAATTTAATACAAAATTTTCAAGTTCTTTGACAAACAAAACATTCTTTGATGTTTTTGGAAAATAACCTGATATTTTTAGCATCAAATAATCAACAAATTGTTTGATGTTGCTCATATTTTTATTCATTTCATCATTGGAATGTGCATCTAAATAGCTCTGTGTACTTTTCATGATCTTCATTTTGGATGATGTGGGAACAGGAGCTGCATATTCATTTCATTTTTGTCACTGGAATTTGCATCAATAATATTTTTTAAGCTTTTTACAAACCCTAAAATGTCTTTATCTGCCATAATTGGGGCTGTACACACATTATCATCCTCTATTGCAATGAATTCTTCCGATGATACAGTAGTACAATTCAATGATATAGAAACTTTATCAAACATTGCATTAAGTATCTAGTGTTTTCCGTATTTTGTTCATTCCCAGAAGAAAAATCTTTTTGTGTTAAGCAATTTTCGTATCTTGTTAAGAGAAAAAAAATGCAGGAAAATGCAAAATAGTTTGTCAAGACCATTGTATTATTTTGTGTTAACCTATATTTTATCTTCAGTGTTTTCGCATTAAGTTTAATTCACTGTATTTAATTGCAAAAGGCATATGCCTATTTTTAAATTTTAAATTATGAATATTTATTAAAATCTCTGTTATAAAGCAGGGACATTTAATAGAGTAAAATATACATTATTGACCTTTTTAAACTAGTAAATTATATTTTTTATTCGCAGGCAATTGCTGAGATGTGTCCTTCTGATGAAAGAGTTTTGCTTCTTATAGAAAAATGGAGTGATTGCGGTAAAATTTATTATTTTTCTTTCAAATTCTTTTGTGTTGAGTTTTATTGTTGCTCATAAAGGGGCTTTGCTGGTTTTCATTCAATTTTATAAAGACTAATTTTTTTTATTTGTTACAATAGAAAATAAATATCTTTTCAAAAGTAAATGATTTTATTGATCTTTTAAGGACAAATAGTGTATAAACCTTAATTATTGACTTTTTTAAAAAACCAGAACACATTACCATATTTCTTGCTATCAATCATTCAACACGTGCCTCACTCTTTAGTTACCAGACAAACATCTGAGAAAGTTGAGAACATATGACTCATCATCCCTGGGTACTACGAAAACTGATTGTAATGAGTCCATCCTAGATTAACTGAAATGGCAAAGAATAGGAACAATACTTCAGTGATGAATAATATTTTGAACTATGTTCTGGAATGAGGGACCAGTTTCCTGTTAATCATGTGACTCCTCTATACAATGAAGTATTGTCTGATTTAAGATGATCCCAACGTGTTACTATTGACCATCCAACCTATGATTGACATACAAATTACCAACTAGATTATTTTCAAATATCTAAGAGAATGTAATATACTATTGTGTGGATCATTTATGCTGCTTGTCTCTCATGCTTGCACACCATCAAGTCTGATAAAAATGGTGCTGGATTTGATCACCTGGGAATTGTGTTGATTGAGGATAATTAATCTTTATTTACAGATCCTGCTTTTAGTTCTTGACAACACAAACATTTTTGGGGATGTCCAAGTTAGTGTGTGACGGGGTTTTATCGGATTTTCTTACTAATCCTCTTGGGGAATCTTTGGGGCCAGAATGGCATTATTTCAATCCAATCCTCTCAAGAAGGAACCACGATATGCAGATTAGTTATTAGATATATATTGGAGCTTTAGTATTCGAGTGTTAGTAGAATGAAAATATCATAGCAGTAGAATGAAAGAATAATAGTAGAATAGAAGACAGAAAGCTGTGATGTTGATCGCCGTGAGATATTGGTAAGATATTAATTATAGAAGTGTAATTGTAGAACGAACTTAAGTGTGTTAAGCAATCTAAGGCAGATAAGGATTCTTAGGATAGTTTTTCATAAAGATAGTGATTAGGATTCCAGGTGCTATTTACTTAGAATTTAGGATTACGTTGTATCACTCCTGATTACATCCCTATAAGTAAGATTTGTGTTGATCAATATATGGTTATTAAAAATTAGATTTATTATGATGAATTTGGGTGATCAATCGTTTCCTTCTACAAATTTAGGTCACGTAGATGAAGAGATGATACCCCTGAGCCGCGGGGTATTGCAAGTGTAGGGATCCTACTCTTATTATTGTACATCAAAACACATTTTCCTTGTATAAACTTCTGTTGTTGTTATTATTAAATGATGGTTTTACTAGTTCTTGTAAAATACAGTACACTAATTCATGTTGAGAAATGAATTCTCAGTTGTCACTCTGTATTCTCATCATTTTTACAATATCAACTTATTTAGATTAGGGGGAGGGATTGTACAATTAGTTTAATTGGTTGTATGTCTTTGTTTGCTCTTTGATCTTCATTTTCTATAATCTATCAGTTTGTTTTGAATAGAAAAAATTTTCAATTTATTTATTCAAATATTCTATTTAGATATTTTTGATAAATGAGTTATACCTTGGTATATTGAAAGTTATTTGTAGATATTTCATTCTGATTGCTGTTAATTCTAATTCTTCCACCTATTTTTAGTATATTGTTCTTAAGAAGAATATATTGAAAATAAAATATATCATTTTAAGTCTCTTTACATTTAAAACATGTATGTATGACAAGTGTTTTGAATTTTGATGAATTATTTTAGCTTGTTGATAACTTAGTATCTATTATTTCATCAAACATATTTTTTTTTCTGTTTTGAAACACAGTTAAGCACTACTAAAACCATTTTATGAAAGAATTTAACCAAATTTTAAGCAATCTAAACTACGAAAAGCAGGCTTTCTTGTGCAGAATAGCAGTGCCAGTTTATCCACTGAGTGCTTGGGGCGGGAGTCCGGATAAGCTGGGCTTAACCAGATTTTCTGGTTTTTATTTCGATCCTCCAGTGCCAAGGGGGCCTGAAAGTCTTCTGCACCCAGGACCTGAAATGAACGTAAATCGGCACTGCAGATTAGTGTTAGTAAATATTGAGTGTTCTAGCGATGGGGGGAGATAACGTAAGAAATTGTGTGATAATGAATTATTGCTAAGTACCCATTTTCAGATTGATTTCATTTGAACATTTAATTTTTTTAAAAATATCTTCATTGTCTACTTCAACATCTTCATCATTTTTATATGTATTATCAAACAGTCTTGAGTCTCAATGGTATTATATTTAGTGGTGTGTATATTTTAACTATTTTATATTTTGGAAGGAAATATTTTAATGTATATATTAATTATAGATGATAGAGTTGTATTTTTTGGTGTATAAAGATTTTCTTTAATTTGGTTTTCAGAGGAGAAATTTCAAGAGTGTTTGAAGCTTGCTTTTATGTTTTTGGATTATCCTTCCAATGGAAATAATAGTAGTAAAGCTTGGAAAATATTGTCAGATTTGCTTTGCCGGATCAAATTGAGGTATTTTACCTATAAAAGTTATTATATAAAAGAAAATTTTTAATATGAAATTATAAAGATTAAATAATATTCCTTAAATACTGCATAATTATTCTTGCTTCAGAGTCTTTCATCTTTTTGCTTTATGCAGATCAAGTTTATTAGTTCTTTTTTAGAAGTTATGAATTATTATGCTTTCTCTCTGTGCATATAACATGGCAACATGCTTAACAATTTATTTCATATAAATATTTTTAGATGTATAATTCGTTTTTAAAATGTCGTATAAAAATATTTCTCTTTCATAGTTAAAATTCTTAATTTAAAATAAACTTTTAGTATACCTTAACCCTTATAAGAATTTGTAGGATTTTTTAAACCAAATCTTTTTTTTTTAGTGTTATGTAGAATTAAACTATATGTACAATGTACTATGCATTTAGCTTTGTTATGTATACAACAGGGGTGGCCAACCTGCGGCACGTATGCCACATTGTGGCACGGCAGAGTTGTAATGGTGGCACTTAAAGACTTGTTGAGAAATTAAAACATTTGAAAAAATAATAATGAATAACATTTTTTTTTTTTTAACAATTCTATTGAAATGTGGTTTAAAAAGAACTAAAAATTTATTGTAAATACACTTAATTGAATTACAATGGAAAATTATCTTGTGGAGAATACTCTTCATTGTTGTGTGCACTGTCTTTTCAAAGGAAGTGCAGTTGCAAGGTTTTGGAATTTAAAAAAGCATGTTTTAAAATATCTGGAAGAAAACGATTAACTGCCCAGTGAGTGCTTGCTACTCAAGGATAAAGATTGGCTTAGGGATTTTGTGGTTTTCTTACCGATACTATGAGACATTTAAATAATTTAAATTTAAGATTATAGGGAAATTATTACATTTTTCCTAGCCTAGTTAGTCACATATCTTTTTTGTAAACAATAATTATCTACCAAAAATATTAATGCTCTGAGCTGTAATAAATTTAAAAATTTAGTATCCATTTTGCAGGATTCATTCAGTTCTAGGTTGGATGATTTTCAAGATAAAAAAAAAACTTTTTACAAATCATTTTTTAACTTTTCTGCAAGACGTTAATTGTTAACCACATAAAACCCAAATCTGAATTATTGACCTACTACGCCATACTACACTGAAATGAAAATATAAGAAACTTAAAACTTGTTGGTATCAACAATTTTTGATGCTGATACCAACAAGCAATTTCCAAACTTACACTATTTGGTTGCCAGGTATTGTTACAAGTTTGGATAAGTATCTTAGTGAACAAATGTTTTCTATTATGAACATAATAAAATCAAAATATCGCTCAAAATTAATTGATATGCACCTAAAACACCCCAGTTTAATAGTACCAACAGTAATTTTGTTATCTTCAAGAACTAATCCTGATGGATATCTTGGTAAAAAAGAAAAACTACTTCAAAAGCCACATTGAGAAAGACTGTTTAATAATTATTTAGAATTAAGTGTTTCAAGTTACTCATTTTTCTTTTATACCTAACTTAACTTATTGTTGAATCTGTAAAATGGGTTGATTTGATTTTAAGGCATGTTAAAAAGTTAATTAATAATAAAACCTAAGAGTTTGTACTTTTGTCTTATAGGTTTAATTATTTTTTGAATTTCATTACATAGACTTGTACAGAAAAACATGTTATTTGCATAAAAATCCCACAATAAGCCTATAAGTAACATTTTTTCAACTTTTCATTGTTGGAATTGGCACACATAATTTTTTTTTTATCAAATAGTGGCACTCTTCCCAAAACGTAGGCCATCTCTGGTATACAAAGTTGAATTAAAGAGCATTGTTTGTTAACTTTGAGTGAAAACTGTTTCTTCTTAAAATCTAATTTCTTTTTACAAAGAAAAAAAAAATGATAGTTGTTTTTTAATTAAAATTTTTTTCATTAAAAGGAAATATGGTGATTACTATGAAGTATTTTTTGTTTCGCACACAGATATAAAGTTTTTTTAAAGTTTTGATTTTGTGGATATGTTGGTTATTTTTATAGCAAAAACATTTGTTAAAATATTGAGATGCAATGAAAAGATTTTTTTTTTAACTGATCATAATCTGGATTTAAATGAAAGAAAAATACAGTTTAATATGTTAAACTTTTTGAATTCAGTTATCTACTGTTACTTATTTCAAAGTTGTTTTCGATGAAAAAAATGATACTGAATGTAAATTTTAATAGAAAGGAAATTAAACCACTTACAATCAGAAGAATCAGATAATATTTAAAAAAGGGAGTTTGTGAATAAAGATTGGTAAAATAATCCTATTTTATTTGGTTCTGTCAGTATTTTATAAAATTAAAGTATTACATCAAAATTTATCTAAAATATTTCTGTAAATACCAAATTTTGACTCTTTAATTTTTGATGACGATTAAAAGGAACCGAATTTGAGAAGGTAACTGAGCTCAGTTTAAATATTTTTTAATAATGCTTGTGTTTACATAATGTATTATCCATAATAGCAAATATATATATATATATATACTATACATACATATATATATATATATATATAACAAATTTAGTTTTATTGAAACTAGAAAAAAATGTACCATAAAATCTGGCATATAGCGTGCACCGGCGTATAACGCGCACCCCCTCTTTTACGAAGAAACCTAGCAATACTCTTACATTTTGAAGTAATTTATTCGAGGTATTATCCCAAGATTTTGAAGAAATAGTATACTTCTAGAACTACAACCCTTTAATTTCATTAGGAATGTCATTTCTTTTAAATAAAGATATAAGTAGAGGCCTAATTTTTTTTATGCTCATCTTTTTTTAATTTTTAAAACTATCGTTTTTATATCCGGCGTATAACGCGCACCCTTAAATTTCAATCTTATTTTTTGTGTTAAAAGTGCGCGTTATACGCCGCATTTTACGGTATTTATCTTTTTCACATGGCTCTATATGTTTTTTATTTAAAGGAAGGAGATCAAACATATAAAAAGAGCTTTTTGGAATTCAAGGTGTCACTCTTGGAATTGGGTGTATTTTAATCTATCGCAAATTGGTCAATTAGCTAAGACTGATTTACCTCTTGTTGCTCTTAAAATATCAGTTCTTTCTTATTTTGATCGAGGTAAAGGTGATTTCTGATTTTTGTAAATTTTATCAGTAAGCTTTATTTTTTTTTTTAAAAAATATTTTATCTTGTCTATATTGTATATGTTTATTAGTTGTGGTATTACATTTTTTAATTTTTCAAAATATTCATATGCATACAAAATTTGTAGTTTTGATTTACTTTTTACTTTCTTTAACATATATTATATATTTTTTGATTTCTTAAAATTCTATTAACATAATACAACTAAATTTATAATTGGGTATAAAATTAATTAAAATGTAGTGAATTTAAGTAAAGAATTGTGTTTTGCACACATATGTATATTCAAAATTTAAAAAAAGTTTTGAATTGACTTTTGAAGACATATTTGATCTAATATGGATAATCTATTTGCATATGAAGTGATATTCAAAATAGGGTAAGAAGTTTTCAAAGTTATTTCTATTAATTAAATGTTGAAAACTTCCCCCTCCCTTTTTTTTAATAAGGCATTTTTATTATTCTGTAAATGGAAGGAGACAACTGTATGCAAAAGTTTGAATGTCACTAATATGATAAATTCATTCAATAGGGTTCAATTGTGGTTTCAGTTGTGAAATGTCTTACAATAGTTATGTTACAAGAATTATAAAGAGTATGTGCACTTATGATAGCTAATGTTAGACTCATAGAAAATTGCATTCCTGGGATGGTTCAAACATTTGGCATTCTTCAGTACATAATGTCAAGAGTCTATCATTACAGACATTTCCTCATATTTTGGCCAGAGCAGGATTCAACTAAACCTACTAACAAACTCTAGACAAATTCTAGAATGCTAGAGGGCAACCAGATTGACCCGAGGTACTGCGCCTGCGGGAGTGCCACACCAGAGTATTCTGAGATTGTACCTCAATGTGAGAGGTTGGTAAGTTCCGCCAGCGAGCTAGGTGTGGAGATTTTGTATCTGCCGAAGGCAGATGTGATGGAAGCCATCCTGGCCCATTTTTGCTTTCTCTAAACAAGTAAAAAAAACCCTCAGATTTATTATTTTTACCTAAAATTTGTACAAAGGGTAATTTAATTTTATGTTGTGTGTGATCGTGATTCAATAAACCACTAAAGCGTTATTGAAGCTTCATCGTTGTAAAACCCACGGCACTACAATACTTAATGAGTGTGACTCATAACTTGGACTGATATTATCAAATTAAAAGACATGCAGTTATGTATGAAATAGGATTCATCATTAAACCAAGAATGTGTTAGAGCAGACCTTGCCAACACACAGGCAACATGCGGACTACTGTGTTAAATTGTGCTACCTCCCTGGCAATTTTATGTTGCAGTTGGAACTTGTGTTTCTTGTTTCATGTGTGTGTTTATGTATAGGGTACTCTAAATTGGACTGACAAATTCAGAATAGTGTTAGAAGGCATTAATGGTGTGAAAACTTACCATAGAACATGGGCTAGCAAACTACATTGAGAGAGTTAGAATCACAAAAAATGTATGCAGTCTCTGCACCTACGGAAGATGAAGGGTGTTTATCGTTTGATCCACATACTGTTGACTGTTAGATTGTCTGTCCATAAATTTTGTTTTCCACTTTTAGATGAGATATGCAAATATGTACCCCATAACTTATAAGTTAATTGATAAGAGAAGTAACTGTGCCAACACTGACAATGTAAATTAGCAATATTGAGGTAATAAGTACATGTAGCATATGTAGTTTTCTGTTTCATAACTATCGTAATGGCTGACCACAGGTACTAGGGTTACACTGATATACATTTCGTTGGAAATGCAGATTTCAATTTGTCAGAAATAAATATAAAACCTTTTCCTTTTAATGTGATTTATTAATTTTCTCTTAATTAAATTTTAAATACTTTATGTTGTTCTCATGCTTGATATCAGGGGGGGGGGATATAAGCCGACTCATTTGTATACATCTATGGATCATGTTCATTTCTACCACCATGGGACCAAGTTGTGGATTATTTCTGCCACCAGGTGGCCATATGTATACAAACATAGTATGCTTGTGATCTAGATCAGTCTGAGGTCTAATACAGCCCAAGTATGTTAATGTTTAATTTCTAAAGGATAGATTCCCATTTTAAACTTAATTTTATTTTACTAAACAATAAGGATTATTGTTTAAATTTGAGTAGTCATTTTTTGTCCCATTCTGACCTATGCTTCTGAGACTTGGATCCCCTCCCCTCAAAAGAAAAGGCCAATATTGCCATCTGTGAGAAAGATCCTGATAACCATTTTTGGTGGAATTAAAGAGGTGGTTTTTATAGAAGAACAAGTGCCAAAATTTATAAGGATATTAATGTGATAAAATTCATTGAATTAAGTAAAATCAGATTTGCAGGGCATATTTGCTGCTTGAATACTACAAGTCCAACATATAAAATCTTCAATAAAAAACTATGGATAGTAGACCTAGAGCAGGGGTGGATAGACTTTTCCTGGGTACGCGAGTGACTTCTAAAATATTTTGTGTTGCGGTAGGTGTAGCCGTTCTGTATTAAAATTTGTTTTCTTTCCATAACACTTGTTTTCAACATTGTACCCCTCTTTTAAAATATGACAGATTAGTATTTTTACTTTAAAAGCACAAGTAAAACACAAAATTGTCTAGTTGAATACCTGAAAAACTATGAGTGATTCCTAGACTGTTCTATGCAGCAAGCAGAGAATGTACATGAACTAATGAATCTGAAACCGATGTGTATACTTAATTTGTTTGCTGCCGAGTCCCACTTATCTTGGGACTTGACATCAACACGGGAACCCAACACCGAGAAAGTGCGAGGTGTAGGAGGCCGTCTCAGTTGCCAATCCCATGATATCAGGGTGGAACTTAATGGGTAATGTGCCACAGGATGAACCTTCAGAAGAAAGTTTGACTATGACAGTGTTATCACTGTTTGTAAATGAAGCTGACATCTCTTAATCTTTGGAAACTGGATTTGATCGGAATCAATGATCCTGTTGAGAAAAATTTCTTGGTCTCAAGATTGATTTCATACTTGAAGCATTTTTCGGAAACAGTGACAATTAATAAAGAGGGTCAATATGAAGTTTGCTTGTCGTGGTTGGACAATAAGTCATTTTTGTCTGATAACTTAAGTTTGGCAAAGAAAAGGCTCAACTACACAACTTCAAAACTTTTAGCTATGAATATATATGAAAAATATGAAAATGTTATTCAAAGCTGGTTAGTTGAAGGCATAATAGAAGTTCCAAAAAGAACGAAGTAAGCTGTTATGGTAATTATTTACCTCACCGTGCAGTGATAAAATTAAGTAGCAGCACTACTCTCATTCATCCAGTGTTTGATGCTTCAGCTAGATTAGCAAATTATCCATCTTTAAATCAGTGCTTGGCATGGGGCCCTAATCTTACTGAGCTTATACCAGATATTCATCGATTCAGAGAGAGAATTTGGCGTTATAGCTGACCTTAGAAAGGCTTTCCTGCAAATAAATATTCGTATGGAGGACAGAGATTTCTTATGGTTCTTGTGGTGGGAAAAGATGGATGGAAAAAAAATAAGAGTTTTTTGACACACAAGAGTTATTTTTGGAGTGAAATGCAGTCCTTTTCTTTTGGCTTCAGTTATTGAGTACCATATTCAAAAATGTGAATTTGAAAAATCTTTCAAGGAAAGACTTTTGAAAAGTTTCTATGTTGACAATGTTACTAGTGCAGACTCTAAAAAGCAATTAAATGAATTCATCGCCAATTCTAAAACCTTGAGGACAAAAGGCAGTTTTGATCTTAGAGAATGGGAATGGTCTGGTGACTGTGAAAATGATTCAAAGAATGAAACTCAGGTATTGGGTCTTGAGAATGCATTCACATTGAGAATTAACATGAAATGGTTAGATGACATTAATATGGATAAAGTAACTAAAAGAAGTATGTTTTCTACAGTTCATAAAGAGTATTTGATCCTTTTGGATTCATTTCACCAGTGAAGCTTTGTCCAAAAATAATACTACAAAAGGCATGGAAATTAGGCACAAGTTGGGATGAAGAATTAACTGGTGAACTTTGTAAAGAGTTTGTTCAGTGGCTTCGAGAACTGAAGTATTTGTCTGATATAAAGATTCCTAGGTATATTCAAATGTCTCATGAAGCTTCAAGTAGCTGTGCTATTCATACATTTGTTGGGGGCAGTAAAGATGCATATGCTGCTGTTACATTCATCAGACAAGAAAAGAATGATTGAATTGAGGTTTTTCTTCTA
This sequence comes from Trichonephila inaurata madagascariensis, assembly GCA_019973955.1. Lineage (NCBI taxonomy): Eukaryota > Metazoa > Arthropoda > Arachnida > Araneae > Nephilidae > Trichonephila > Trichonephila inaurata. The sequence continues at coordinate 32,665 of BMAV01025341.1, read as the reverse complement.
GCAGCAAAATCTCGAGTGACTCCTTTAAGAGGCGCAACTATACCAAGAATGGAACTTCTAGCAGCTGTGATTGGAGCAAGATTAACGAATTTGGTTGTTGAAGCTCTAGGCTGGAGAAATGTTACAATATATTACTGGAGTGATTCAACAACAGTGCTTGCAGGGATACTAATAGAAGAAAATTGGTCTGTCTTTGTTAGGATTAGAGTTCAAGAGATCAAGAAGCTGTGCAATCTTACATCATGAAGACATACCTAGTGACAGGAATTCGGCAGACTTGACTTCCAGAGGCTGCAAAGTGAAATGCCTAGTTTACTCAAGATGGTGGGAGGGTCCACAGTGGATGAAAAGTGATTTTGAATTTCAAAAAATGATCGCTTCCTCACAGCATGATTGGAATAAAGAGGAGATTGGAAAGGAAAGGTCTAAGACAAGTTATGTATTAACAAATAATGAAGCAGGTGGTGTTGAAAACTGGTACTATGGATATTTTTCCAACTATGATAGAATTATTCGTCTTGTTGCATGGATTCTTCGTTTCAACTGCAAAAATGTAGCTGGGAAGAAGCATGGTGAATTCACAGTTGCAGAATTTCAGGAAGCAGAAACTGAAAACTAAAATTATTTATCGCAAAGACAGTGAAGATTTTCTTTCACCTATTGTTCTTCCACCGAAGCATGAAGTGGTAAAACGTTAAATCTACAATACTCACGTTAAGAACTGTCGTGCTGGAGTCCAGATATTATTGAATGTCCTTAGAGAAAAGTATTGGATTCTAAGTGGAAGAAAAGCAGTGAAACATATGATAGTCAACTGTGTTATGTGTAAAAGATATGTTTCAAAGAACTTAGAAGTAATAAGTCCTCTGCCAGCAAATAGAGTAAGAGATGCTGCGGTGTTTCAGATAACTGGAGTTGATATGGCTGAACTATTTCTAAAGGAAAACAACAGAAGCTGGATTTTAATTTTTACTTGCGCAGTGTACAGAGCAGTCCATTTCAAGCTTGTTACTGCTGTATCAATGGATGTTTTTTTAATGGGATTTAGAAGATTTGTTGCTCGCAGAGGAAGATGTGCCATTGTATACTGTGATAATGGTACCAATTTTGTTGGAACAGCCAATTATTTTAAACAACTAAACTGGAGTCAGATACAAAAGTATGGAGCTATCAACTCTATTGAATGGAAGTTTGACCCACCCCTCCCCCAACTGCTGCTTGGTGGGGCGGATGGTGGGAGAAATTAATTAGAATTTTAAAAGATCTTATGAAAAGAGTGTTAAAACATGCATGTCTCAGTTATGAGGAAATGACATCAGTTTTGGCAGATTGCGAGTGGGTAATCAATTCAAGACCTCTGACTTACATTTGTGAAGAGGAAGCTGTAAAACTAATTTCTCCATCGAAGTTTATGCAAGATGTCCATGAATGCAATCTCACGGATTTAGATGCTGTCAAGGAAAATTATTTTTGCAAGAGACTTAAGTACAGACAAGCAGTACTTAAAGATTTAAGAAAATGTTTGAAATCTGAGTGCCCTCATTCAGCGAAGAAATAAAATAATCAAGGAACTTAACGGTTTCTGTAGGTAAAATTGTTATGGTGGGAGCAGATAATAAAAAGAGAATTATATGGCCTTTAGGTCCCATCACTGAAATCATACCTGGGAAAGATGGACAAGTACGACTTGCTAGAGTGCAAACTTCACAGCAGGAATTCCTGCGCCTGATTCAAAGGATATATCCATTAGAGATATCATCCTCTGATAACTTGTCCGCTCCGATGATTTGAAAAAGTCAAATGACATCTCCAAAACTTTGGATTGTACTTCTGGCAGCGAGGTGAAATTTAGTAGATCCAGAAGAATTAAAGTGCCAGAAAGATTGAGTTTGTTATCCGTAAGGATTAATTGAACATTTTTACATTCATGTATATTCTTATTTTTCATATTTGAGTCTCTAAAAACTTCTACAGTGTTGCCATCATTTGAACCCCTTAATTGAGTTTAACTAGTAGTTTCATGTTTTGATTATTATTTATAATCAAAAGGTGGGAGAATGTTGAAAATGTATTTATTTATTTTAATTACATATTATAAACTTTAAATTTCAGATGGTAACATTGTATTATTCTTTTTCATTTACTTTTTGTATTTTTGCAAATAGCAACACTGGTGTTCTGTTTGATTGTTTGGTTGTGCTCGAGTTTTAATTAAAACTACTTCGGTTTAGAAGTGTGGAAAAGGGGATTTAGTGTCTTCATAATATTTTTGAAAGCTAAGAAAATTAGTTTAGATTTTCTTTTGGAAGCTTTAACAATGATGATGAGGAGGAAGAGTCATTTTTCAACTAATTTCCACATTCAACTGTCTAATACATTTGTTGAGAGGTCAAGCAGTTGGCAATAGGTGCTTTTAGCACAATGGATGCATCAACAACAGCATTTGAGGAATCATTGTCCGCACCATAGTACCTTCGACATGATTGATCCAATACTGCAACAGACAAGGAACTTTCACTCAGCATGGCCTGATGCAGGGAGATTGTGCAATGTATGCTCTCCTCTAATAGAAGGAACTGTGCTGCAGCACTCTGCCAATATCCTGTCAACTAGTACACTAGCAGTTCTAGCTGCACTCTATAATCTGCATACTGCAAAGATGTACCCCTTCCATGTCCAGAAGGTACAATTTCTAACTGAAAAAGATTATTCCCATCGAAGAACAATTTGTGTGCTGGATGCAATTTCCTAGCACTTTTTTATTTACTTTATAAAACATAGCATGTATAATGCACACATGTGGTCGATGGCTAACCCCCATAACAGTGTACTGTGAAAGCCTCAACAAATATTTAGTGTCAATTTGTTGGTAGGAATCCTCAATGATTACCTCTTATGAACATACATGAATCTATGAATGAAGCAATGCATCTTGTTTTTCTGCAACAGATCTTCCATGAACTGTTGTAAAGTATACCAGCTGCTAAATAAAGAGATGCGTGTGGTTCATGCATGACGGTGTCCCTGCACATTTTACCCTTTTGGTGCATAATCACCTTGATGTAAAATACCAAGGTGAATTGGACATGCAGGATCTTGATGGAGAGGTCTGTTGCATGACCTGCATGTTTGCAGGATCTCAATCCATAATGATTGCTTCCTAAGGGGTCAACTTACATCATTCATTTATGTGATGCATGTTTATTAGGTTTTTGCAATATTACTTTTTGCTAGACTTAAATTTTAAGTTTAAACTGCATCCGGTTGAAAAACCTCAGCAATAAATAAAAATTTCTAAAACTAAAATATTAGAAGAATGAAACATTTTAGCTTGGCAATGAAATAAAGATATAACTGTATGTCATACATCAGGAATTACATAAAGAACAAACCTGTACAGTATATGTATCAAAACAGCAAATTGCATTTGAAATAAAATCTTAATCTGATCAAATACTTTGATTAGGATTCTTAATGCTTCATAATGCATATCATGTATGTAAAAAACAAAAGTGGAATTATAGTAGAAGCATTATGTAAACAAATGACAATTATGTGAATCAAATGTTGCAACACAAAAATAAACATCCCCAGAAATTAAACACAGTTAGTAAAGGATCTGAAACAAAACAATCCAGATTAGGACTATATCTGACACTGGACGCACCAAAGGATCTTATGGTGCTGATTGTCGTTGCTACAGCAGACATCAAAAGCATATTTGGCATTTTCAAATGCATCCAGGAATCACTTTTATGTGTTATGATATCAGTGGGCACCACTTCCAACAACTCTTGTAATAATTAATCAAATGAATCATTTTATAGTTTTATTTTGTACTTCTATTGTTCCAGTGGGACGTCAAATCTTACATGCATTTTTCGTGATTTTCACCTTCTCAATGTAGTTTGTGATCTCGTATTCTGTGCTAAATTTTCATCCTCTTGATGCTTTCTCCACTCCTCTGATCACTCTGTGGGTACATATAACAGAAAAACTTCATAAGAACTTGTAGGATAATTCAATAGTCAATGCTTGTAATTTCATCAGAACTTTAACCCTCCAAGCGGTCTGCACGTAAAATTCCGCCATTCCAGAGATGCTTTTTCTGCCTTCAAGCAAGATTCCCCAAAGCGGCCAGGCCGCATTCTTAAAAATACGGCTCAACCGCTTTTGAGAACCCCACCTGAAAGCAAAAAAATATGTGCGGTGCATTTTTAAAGCATCTCCAGAATGGCAAAACTTTTAAGTGCAGACCGCTTAGAGGGTTAATAAGAAATTGTTATTTGAATGCCAACTTAAAAATAATAATGCTTAACATTTTTCTCTGTTAAATAACTTCTCAAAAAATCAACCTAAAAATTGTTTGAAATATGCTAAATGAAATAAAGAAACTTGTAACGACATTTGATAGTCGTTTCTTGAAATTAGCAAAATATGTTTGAAATTTTCTTGCCATTTCAAATTGATTTGAACAACATTCCTGAAAATCTACTTGTAGAGTTAATTGAGGTGAAATGGAACAGATTTATTTATCCTCATCAAAAATAAATCTTTACACTATTCATATTACATCCAAGAGAAATTCCAAGATATTTTGCATAATAACTTAAAAAAGCTTTTAGATCCACATAAGTTAGTGAAACATTTTTTTTCTCAGAAATAAAATTTACAGAGTTTATCATATGCTTTATTAACTAATTTCCTATTAAGAAAATCAGCTAAGATGTTCAAAGTCAAATACAAATCTAGATTTTAAAAAAATAAGTAAAAGGAAGAATAAACAAATATCTAATTAGACTCTAGTGTTAATTATATTTAATCATAGTGTAATAATAAAGTTTAATTCAATTTGTATTTGTATTACATTACTTTATAGGCATTTTTATTTAAATATAAGGCCCACTGTAATGTTACAGATCATCAATATGGCCGGTGAAACCATTTGGGTTGTACATGCCTGTATTAGAGGTGTGACAGTGATACAAATACATCAAAATTTTGCATTTATGGAATACCTGAAGAATGATTAGAACACTTTCTCCTAATAGCATATAGATACAGTATATTGTTTTTGGACATGTGAATATGTTAATAGATTTTAAATGACTTAAATCACACAACCTGGTTGAGGAATCATTTCTTTGATGTTAATATTCAGATGTTATGCATTATCCATATAATCCTGAACTTAAGTTGTTAGTAAGACAGTTGTTCATTTTAATTATGTCCCCATAATTGTTTGAGTTGAATAATAATAAAAAAAAATACAATGGTGCAAGTTCTTTCATGTAATTCAGCCAATCATTGACTGGGAATCATTATGTTCAGGTTTGTGCTTATTGTAAATAGAGTTCAAATGTGTATATGCATGCTATTCTTCTCAAAGATATACTGTATAAATAAGTACACATCACCGTATATTTCTTTTAAAATAATTTTAGCCAATGTTTTATTTTTATAGTCTAATGGAAATGTGAATTTTCAGGTCATAAATACATTGAAGAGGTCCAGAAAAAGTTTCCGAATATCTAGTCCATTTGTTCCTGATTTGGAAAATGAGCTTATTTGTATATTTATCAACTGGATTATTTTTTGTACTTGTATTTTATAAATGATATATTCTGTTTTTTGTCAAACTCTTTTCAGATAATCTATATATTTGTTCATTGAGTAAAATTATAATTTATGTTCATAATTAATATAATAGGTTGAAAAACAATTATTGTAAAATATACAAGACAATCATTTTATATTAATCTAATCAAATTTCTTTTCATCATTATTTTTAATACCATTCCAGCCAACTTGTATGCTTTGTGCGTAAAATTAGTGCAATTACTCTTTCGTTATGCTTTTACACTGAAGTCATTTATTTTTATGTATTTTTGCAAATTTTCCTTTATTTGCAATCCATTTTCTCCTTTAAAGCTCTTATTTATTGTTTTATATTCATAATGACTAGAAAATAAGTTGTCAATAACCATAAAACTCAGTGCCATTAAGTTCATGAAGTTTGTCCTTCATTAGCTATGGATTCCTAACTGGATCATGATGTGATTTCATTGAGCAAAACATTTTTACTTTTTCATCCTCTAACAATTTTCCAGAACTCAACTCATTTTGTGTTTGCACACATATGTATTCCTTGCACTTCATACGGTTGAACGATTCTTCTTCAAATGTTCTGTTTACCATGATGTCTAACTAAGGTAAAATACACTTTCAAATATATAAAGAATGTTATAAAAAAGAATTAAGTTGTATTACTGTATCCTTAAAGGGGGAAAATATGCATTGTGTGACTTTATATTGTACTGACATGCATTACTCATGATGTTCGTTATATTGTCCATTGTGTGAAAATTCCAAAACACTCCACAAACAAATCAAGTAGCAGTTAATAAAAATTGGTTTGTTCAGTCAAATTTATATATATATATATAATAAGGGCTGAAGTACTGCTTATCTTTTCTTGAAAAACATAATGTATCTTTAACTGCAGCTGATCATATTGGTCATCTTTTCATAAAATATTTCCTAGGTCTGATATTGTAAGCCCTGTGGCTGAGTGGTTAGTGCATCACGCTTCCACACCACAGGTCCACGGTTCAAACCCCGGGCTGGGCAAGGTTGACTCAGCCTTTGCATATCTTCAATGGGTTGATAAAATGAGTACCAAGCTTGCTTGGGAATTTAACACTGGGTGGTTTCGCGTCAGACTGACCACCTGATCAGAACATCAGCTCATGCACCTCAGGGGCCCATGGTCTGAGTTGGACACAGTAGGCCTTTGCCATCATGAGCTGTCACGCCACTGAGTTAAGGTCTGATATTGCTGAGCAAATGTGAAAGGACCAAAACTAGCTTCTAATTGGAAATAGTTTGATTCAATGCATGAAACAAGATTCTTTTTTGCAGCATCTTATGGCACAGTAATCATATAAACTACAATTATACCTCATTGTGGTCACTTTGATCCTGCATATGGCCATTTCAAAGTGGCCTTTTTTTCGAAATTCCGAATTTGATTAAGAATTCCACTGGAGAAAATATTAGCCAACTCATGGATGAATTTAAGGGGTAGTATGAAAGAGCTTTTAAAACTGTAGATGACTCTGGGATGGTGTTGGTTATTGCAAGGATTTTGGTAAAAATATTTGCATAAAGATTTCCAAGGTATGGAATAATTATTTCTTGTTAGCACTTCTCTCAACTGAATCATCCATTCCAGTGAAAGGCAAAATAAAATAAGAAAAGGAGGCTGGAGAGGGTCTCAATCGTAAAGCTTGAAAAAGAAATGTCTTTTTTTTTGACGGTGGAATCAAAATACCTTCGGATCATGACCATGGAAGCGATCTACTAATTTCTATATATGGTTGCTAAAAAAAACTAAACAATTTATTTATTTGTAAAAAAAAACAACCCAATTTTTAAAGAAAGAAAGACAGTTTAAGGTGCTGAAAAAAATAAAGCAGTAAATTTTATGTTCCAATTTAGTTTTCTGAAAATGAACTAATTGTATAATACAATTTAACTTTTATTGAATAGATATATTATAAAACAGTACATATTCTTTTTATTGAAATTAACCTTATAAAATTTTTATCACATTACTCTGAAAATTCCATGTAAAAATAAATTCCAAATAATTTGGAAAGAATTGTAAATCTTTTGGAGAAAATTTTATTTATATTTATCAATTTCCACAAAAATAAAATAATATTATTCTAAACACATTTTAGAATTTTGAAACCTTATTAGTTTATTTTGGGAAAATATGTTACTGTTGAAACAGTACATTAAGAAAAAGTATCAAAATAGTTAAAAATGGGTTTTTTTCTTTAAAGTTTAAAGTATTTCTTGTTGAATGCTATGAATGCCCTTTCTTATTTATTCTCTGGTCCTTCTAAATAGAACCATGATCTCATTTGAATTTTAAATATGCATTTTATTTATGCATGTTTTGAAATGAAAATGTAAAGTACTATTGTAAGTTTTTGCTTTCAAAAGGATAGAGAATTTTATCTACATTGTATAATTATATATATGTTTCGACTTATATGCCCTAATAAGATACTTACATATAACATATATATAGCTATAATAATATTCATGTTATTAGAACCAAATTGTTATTGTAACTAATCCTCCAAGGTCTGACGAAGTCAGACAGATCAAATAAATCGTTGACTCTCAAAAAGTCGAGCACAAGAAGGGGATCAGTGTAGATATCTTTGCTTGTGAGATCCATGCAACTCATGTGTTCAGGAGAAGCCTGGTGATCTTGACACCTTGCACGGATGGATAAGAACTTTTTGTTCGCTGAGAAGGAGAGGCACTTGATGTGACCTCTGGTAAGACGAGAGAGAGTAGTCTGGGAGCATCTGTCGCACTCAAGGCCAGACCGGGTGTATTATCCCCATACCAATAATGAATAAGTCGCCCATCCGGTATAGTGGTTAGCGACGCTGACTGCTGTGCCGTAGGGACTGGGTTCGAATCCCGGAGAAGACATGGATGTTTGTAAATGTATAGTGCTTGCGCGGCAGGGGGGTACTCTAAATAGCCGTCGAGTCGCAAGTCCTCTCTTGTGGTTGTGGAAGGGGAAGATAGGTGGGAGGCCTCTGACCACCCCCACAGTGTTCTCCCTCTAAATTG
>BMAV01025340.1:0-26034 GCA_019973955.1 Trichonephila inaurata madagascariensis | reverse complement strand
CACCGCACCAACGGAAGGACGTTTCAGCTCTCGACAGATTTAACGTGCATCGCTGCCCTACACGGCGAGTCTTCAGTGATACTGGGCTCGAACTCGTGACAAGGCATGCCACGATCCGATACCTATACCACTCGGCTACCGCGGCCACTCTGTTCCTTGAGAGCGCCTCTTTTCAATTGCCGGTAACATCGCTAGTGTTGAGCGGAACCGCTTGGATCCCAGTAGACTTGGCAGACTGCTATTTTTTAAAAGCTTAGATATTGAGCATTGGGAACTACAAGCTATATTATCTATTTGCTACACTTTTTAATGTAACAAATACATTTAGAAAATAAATGTTTTCTTTTATACCTGATACATTAATATGGTAATAAAAAATAATTGCAATTTTCGAATTCCTTGAACTAAAAAATTCCCTGATTTTACTGATAAGAAATCGCTCATTATATTATCTTTCTTGTTTTTTATAAAATGGATTTATATTTACATAGTAAACGCAGACTTGAAAAACATATCGATTTTTTTAGAAATCGATCTCTTTTAGACCTAGATTTTTTTTGTGAATTGATTCATCAGGTTACGATTCGAATCGATTTAAAAATCGATCTTTTTCGAAAAGAATCGCCATCCCTATTTATCAGTGATATTCAGGAGGATATTTTGGTTGAACTCATGACCTTACCATATTGATCAAATGATATTGGCATTGATCTTATAACCTGTACATTAACATTCAAGACAATCCTAACCATCAAACGTTCAAGTGATACTGACAAACTCCAATCTTAGCGATTACTATAATTTTCACTTCATCGTATAAACAATTTACAGAACTTTTTCGAAATTTTACCGATCTCTGTTACTCAAATCTCTCATCAAATCAAGAAAATCAATCTTATAGGCAAGTTACACAAATAGAAAAATATTTTGTTTAATTCCTTTAGGTATTTTTTTAAAATATCAGATAGATACTGGATGTGTTAAAGCTAAATTTACTATCCCAAATGAAAGATTAATTACATTAATTTTAAAAAATTACAATAAATAATTTCAACAATATTTGAGTGTATTTGTAAAAAAAGATTTCTGTGAATTCAATTTTTAAGGAATTTTACATTTGTGTAACGAATTCTGTTCGCGATTCTTACTGATCCTCTAGGGAAAATTCTATCAATCCCTAAGCATGTTCATAAAACCACTTTCTGTATAGGAACCGCGATTTATGCTAACCTCTTAAGGGCCTTTGGCGTATATATCTGATTTTATGAACTAGTGCGCTGAGTGCCTGGGGCGAATATATCCGTCCTTCCAAAGTACAAAAATTTTTGGAAGCATTTACAGTAAAAATAATTGATGTTTTATATTTAGATTATATTATTAAGCTGATTCTAGAAGTAAAAAGTCAGTTTGATCAGCCATTAGCTTACAATTTTAAAAAATTAGGAATTTTTGAAGTTTTTTCACAAACTTTTATAAAATACTCAATGTTTAAAATTTTTTAGTTATTTTAAGTTATTTATGTTTCTTAGGTTATTGCAAACAAAAGTCAGTATGGATTTGAAAATCTATTTCATTGTTGAATTTTAATAAATATTTTTCTAGAAAAATTTGGAAAAAACACGAAAATTTTTTAAATACCAACTTTAACATATTTAGTAGAAAATAACTAGAAATCTCAGCCCTAAATCCATACTAACTCTAATAGAACCTACGTTTGGGAGTATATACAAAAAAATTCAAGGTTCTATCTTGAACAAGAAAAAAAGCCCTAGGATTAGAAAACACTTATACCTTCAAAATTGAAAGTGTGAGAAAAACGCATTTAAAGTTTTTAAAGTCATAAAACAAAATTTATAATGCCTGTAAAGCTCTAATTTTTTAATGTGTTATTTTCCAATGTATTTTCTGCATTAAAACACTATTTTAATTAAATATGACTGAAAATAATATTTTTTATTCAAATATATTTTTGAATATTCATAGCATTTGTTAAGACGTCAGTTTCTTCAGCTTTATCAGCTTTTTCAAAAAGGTTTGAAAAACAAATCATTTACGTACAAAATAATAATGATACTAACTTAAGCTTAAAATAGTCAGGTTTGCTCATAAAATTTAATTTTTTTTCATTTTTAAATTGGAGCAGTTTAGGAAGTTTTAGCTCTTGTACACTTTAAAATACTAAAATATAGTTCTAAAATATGTTTAGTATAAGGTAGTTTGGTACATCAAGTAAATATTCAGTTATATCTGAAACTTTTGAATTCAGAATACTTGTATTCCGAAGTCTAAATTAAAGAATTAGCAGAGGAATGATTTTTTTAGATACATCATTTTCAATAGTATTTCATCTCTTAGAAATATTGTTTCTCACAGCAACCTGATAACGCATTAGCCATGGCATTTTTCTCTACAGAAAAAAATTAATGATAAAAATTTTAAGTTATATAAACTATTTTTAAAGCAAAAATTGGCCATGAAATTAATCTTAATTAATTAATTATGAGAACTCAAAAAACTCAAAACATAATCAAGCAGAAATTATTTTAGTAATGAAAATTGGAGTTAATAACCATTTCAAACTAAAAGCTCAAAAATTTTTTTAATTAATTCAATTTTATATAGAGTGGAAAAATGCTTTAAAATGAAACTGAAACCAAAACCATAGCTCATAAAACTTCAAATATCTGAAAAACTAATTTGCTAACAGATCTGAAATTTAGTGGCAAGCTTCTCAATGATATGGGCCACTAGAAAATCCGAAAAAAAATTTTTTCGGTAAAAATGAAATTTTTAGGGTACTGTGTAGCCTTAATTTTAATCCGCAGTTAAGGGGTTAATGAGAGTTTCTATTTAAACTAAAGTAAAGTGGGCAATGGAAGAGAGGTTGGAAATTGCTATCAAGCTGAAGCTAAAGCGTTAGAAATAGAACAATTAAAGCTACCGGAGTTCAAGTAAAAGAATTATGCGGTTCTACGTAGAAATGTTACTATTGCTGCAGATTTACTCATCAAAGCTAAGTACATGAATCATCAATTATAGATACTTAAGTTTTAAGCTGACTGCTCCCTACTCTTAAATCGAATTTTGATAGTCGTGATAAAATTGTTTTATTTTGTAGAAATGGAGTTGCTCGTTGTCGTATCCTACCTAGACTCCCAGCTGACGTAATACCAATAGAGCGCTACCTAGCTGATAAGGCGGTTCAAGGATAACGCGGGAACCAAGGACCAATAGAGACATAAAGCGAGAAACGACAGGAAATGAGACGAGAGTGCGGTATTCGAGACAAAAGACGAAGGAACGTAATAGATGCCTCTTGAAATCCATCGATATTTATGAAGATGATTTAATTACTTTTTATTAAATTTAAGCCCTTCCTTGTAAATATTTTTATTAATAAATGCATATTTAATTTAATCTGGCTGTTGTCTCTCTCTACAATTTTATTAAAATGTTTTTTTTTTAATTAAGAGCACCTCCAAACACACCAACGGGTGAGAGTTCGCGACACTTTTCAATCACTAGGATTCTCACAAACATACATTTACTTAAGTTCCTTAAAATAACACAGTGTATACATTTTTATTTATACGAAAAGATTTCTATAAAAATTAAAGTTTGTTACTTAAAAAAAAACATTTAAATTTTTTTTTTATTCAACAGCTAATAAAAAAGTCTAAATTACAGGAACAGACAAGTAAGAAAATACATTAATATCACAAAATTTCGTTTTTGAACCTCTTTTCTTTCAAAAGCTCCTTTTCCTTGTATGCATAAAAGCAAACAATTCTTCATAGACATATTAAATAATAAAGGAAAATATATATAAAAGTACTTTCTTATAACTATATACTTTTATGTTCCTTAAAATAAGACATTTTGAAACAGGAAAATTTTTGAGTTATTTATGAAACATTAAAAATAATGGGTTTTAAAATTCAAATCATCCCTGTTTTAGTACAAAGAGTAAAATTTCCGGGAAACATATTTCAGAATAATTACAATATATATATAGTTTCTTTTACGCACATTGTATACATCTCTCTTTGTGTTTAACAAATTTTTAATAGAAGCTTATAAGTATTGAAAACCATTTAAAAAAATTATACTGGTTTTAATCTTTGAAGTTATTTGCTTATTTAAATAAGAACACATAAAATTTTCAGAACTTAATTTGAAATTTGGTTTTGTTTAACATTTCAAAAGAACTTTTTGCTTCTTTTCAGTTGAAAGCATTTCAAGTAAATTACCTGACTTTTCGAAATCCTTTGTGCTTATGGTATACTTTTTATCTTGCAGCATGCAACGCGCATGCATTCTAAATTTAAAAAAATTCATATAATCATAAGATTTTTTATGATGTGTTTGTTTTAATAATATGTATACATTTTTACAGCATTTAGTATTGCCTTTTAGAAAATTATGTACTGTTTTGAGTGATACTTAAAGGAAAGAGAAAAAGAAAAACAATGTTTATTTTTCTTTGATGCTTCTCATCGAGAGCAAGTTAAAATTTGGAATCATCTGAATTGAGAAAAATTCTGTATCAGTAACCAAAAAAGAAAAAATGTATCCCATAATCTCTTTTCCAAAATAGTAACCCTTTAGAGATTTTCTTAAACTTCATACCTCTTATGTGTCTAAAATTATTTGTCTCAGAAAATCTTAGAGAAAAATACATGTTTCCAATCACAAAACTTTAAGTCCTATTAGACTTTTAATCTTATGATAGCATTCGGCCTGAGTGCAAAATTAATATGTTAACTAAAACAAAGGGAAAAAAAACATTTGACTTTAAAATTACTTTTGTAACACTAGAAAATGATTAAGCAATATTATTAGGCATATAAAAATAGGCAAGCAAATACTAACCAAGTGTATAATATATGAAAACATTGTTTTTTTTAGTTTCTTCACTTTTTCTCAAAAGCATATTTTTTTGCATTTAGGTACATTTTTTTAAAAAAAACTATTGCATTGTAGGATTCCAGATTTTTATACTTCTATACAAGATGCTTATGTATATAGTGAACCTATTTTTTTTCTATTAAAATAATACCTAATTTTTTAAAAATGGTTTTATGCATAAAAAATGCAGAAAAATTAAAAGTTCCCAAATTTCAAAGTTTCATAATTTTTTTTATAGAAACTATACAAAAATTTTACTAAAAAAATAGGTTCACTTTATTTAGTGTATTGTTTTATATACGTGTAAAAAATATTTTGCATAAGAAAAAAATACTTCTTTAAAAATGGTACCTAAACATAAGTACATATTATGAGTTCTCAAAAATTATGTATTACTTAAATTACGTAGGGAAAAAAACTCGAACTAAAAAGTTATTTTTATAGTTCTACAGAATAATTAAATAACCTTTATTAAGAACATAAGAAATCTAAGCTCTGTTGGAAATTTTAAAAGATGTATGTCTCATAAACAAAGGATCTTAATTTTGGCATTTTACTCATTCAAGCATGTTCTGAGGAATTATTTTTAAAACGTACACATTGTCATGATAAATATTATTTTTTCTACATAATGTTTTATATGAAGATCCCATGGGGTTACTGATAATTATTAAGTGCATTATATGAGTGTAAATGTATATTTGCAGTAAATTAATAATTTTCTTAACTAATCTTTTGTCTTCGACTTTTCAATATGCTCGCGCCCCCTCGTTGAGTTATCCCGCCCCTTTAGGGGGCGCTCCCTAGAGTTTGAGAAACCCTGCCTTATGTATCATAAAACAGTAATACCTCGACTAACTTGAACCCGGTGTTACACGATTTTCAAATCTCGTTGATTCGTCTTTTGTTTGAGGGGGGTGGGGATTGGTAAAATTCGTAATGTTGTCGATCTTGCCAGACAAATAAATTTAAAAATGGTTAGTGATGACTTTCAAGAGCTTCTGGGTTCTCACAATCAGGAGCTGACAATTAATGAGCTCGCAGAGCAGCTTGAAGAAGACATTGAAGAACTTAAGTCCAATCAGAAGAAAGAATAATGGTTAGGAATTTTGCAGAAGGTCTCAGTTTAATTGAAAAAGGTTTACACACACAAATTGACGAAAAAAGAAAGAGCGTTTTTCAAAGAAAAAGCGTATTTTTTTTTCAAAAAAAAAATAGTGAATAAAAAAACTTTTAGCACGCAACAAAGAAATTCTGCGGGAAGAAAGAAATTTCAGCTGGCAGACTGCTTTGTTAGATTTTATAACACCTTCAATATCAAAATTACATCAGTTTGTGATTTTATATTTGTGTTATCTAAATTTTAATGAAACTATTGTTTTTCTCTAAATCATTACTTTCTTTCGTCTTCAGTCCTAAGTAAAAATGATTTATATGTATTTATTTGCGAAATGATACCTCAACTTACGTAGTTATTACTCAGCCCCATCTATTTCGTAAGTTTGGGGCATTGCTATTTGCTGAATTAGGTGTTCTTTAAAAAGAGAAAATGACTTATTACATTTTCAAAATTTTTCTTATGATATTTTTATAAAGAATTCATCCAAAGTTTTATTAAAACACATCAAATCTTGTTTATTGGTAAAAGTACATTTCAGGCCACACAAAATGCAACACCTAAAAAGAAGCATGCAGACCATGTAAAATTTACATCATACGTTTGTGGTGATGAAATAAGCAAATCATTAACATTATAGAGCAGACGCATATCACGAGTGACCGTAGCACCACCCACAAGAGGTATGTATATAAAGGGAGAACAGATTGGCGATTTGTACTGCAGTTGTTTTTCATGCGTTTTGTTGTTGTTGATGTTGTTTTTTGCATAAGCTGTTTACCTATGAATCGTGGAAGACATCAAGTGTCTTTTGACCAAGTTTGATCGAGGAAGAATAGTAGACTATAAAGGTTGTGGATTATCCTTCAGAGAAATCGTTCAACATGCTGCACGAAACCAAGCAACTGAGATGAAGATCTGTCATCGTTATAATATGGGGGAAACGGCGGACCGACGTTGCCGATTACGCCCACCTCGTTGCAGCACTGCCCGTAGTTACAGGTGGATTGCGATTAGCGATGGGTCAAGCAGCTGCATCACTAACCATAACACAACCGATTCATTGAGTTACGCATCATTTGGTGTCCCCTCATACCATTCGACGTCGTTTGTAGCCAAGTGGAATGTCCGCAATACTTCCATTTCTTCCTATACCCATGACTGGAAACCGCAGACGTTTGCTCCACCATTGGTATGATGAACGGTGGCCATGGACAATAGAAGGAACGACATCGTGTTTACTGACGATTTCCGCTTCTGCCTGTAACATCACTGTAGTCGTATTCGTGTTTGGAGACGCTGTGGTGAGATACTGCTGAACTGTTGTGTTACACATCGCCACACTGGTCCTGGACCCGGTATCAGGGTTTGGGGTGGTATTGGATTTCCCTGACTCACCCCTCTAGTACGCATTGCCGATACATTGAACAGCCAGTGCTACATCTCTGAGGTGCTGGAGTCCATGGTCCTCCCATGCATTCAGCACTTGCCAACAGCTATATTCCAACAGGAAGATACGTGCCCTCTCGTGACACGCAATGTTCAACAGTTCCTCTTTACCCATAAGATAGAACTGCTTCATTAGCCTGATTGTTCTCCCGATTTATCGCCAATTAAAAATGTGTGGTCTATGCTTGCACAATGACTTGCTCGGGATACACCAACAGCTGCTACGAAATATCAATTTTGGCAATAAATGGAAGTCGCATGGACTTCTGTACCATAAGGATATATCCAAAGCATCTTTGATTCTAATCCGAGGTGTGTGACAGCGGTTATAGCCAACAGTGGCCGGTGCGCTAACTACTTATTTTGTCAACATTCACACGTCACAAGAGGCTGTACTTTTAATCGTTCGGTATTTGTATATGTTATCTGCCAAATAAATTTCTCTGCAATATCTCTGATCCTTCTCCTTCTCCGTGTCGCATGCTCTGAGGCCAGCAGTGTAACATGATTATATCAATATTTTAATTAAATAGTTTTTCATTCGGAAATGACAAATACGCATACGCGTATTCTTTTTTAGTCTTTCCAAAATATTTTCTTTTGACACATATTAAGCAGAAATTTTGTGAGAACACTTTAGTGACTTATACAATAGTTTTGAATTTAAAACCTTTTGTTTATTTTTCTTTTCTTTCCTTACAAATATTTTTGTTCTTAAGATAAATGTTCAAAATTTACTTTGGTGTTCGCCAGGATATCTACTAATTAATTTTGAATTGTAAATCAAGAAGTTTATTTTTAAATTCACCATACAGTTTTACAAATTCTGTGAAAGAATAGTTTTCCATTAAGAATTAACCAGTTTTCAGCATTCAATTAATTTCAGTTAAACTAATTGTTCTGAGAGAATCCGAAGGAAAATCAGCAAATTTAGCATGTGCATATACCAAGCTTGGATATTAAAGTTTCTCGTCGCATGTTCCTAATAATACATGACTTACAATTTTAACTCTATAAATTTCTTAAACTAAAAGCACGATAATACAACTGTATCTCGGCAATATATCTATTTTATATTAATTATTTTATTTATATGATAATATATTAATATATTATAATGTGTGTGAATCATAATACATAATATAATATTCGTAAGTAATATTTTAAATATATTAATCTATATTCTTTTAAAGCTTAAAAAGTAATAAAAAAGGGGGAATTTTAGAATATTTTAGAATAGAAATCTTTTGCAAAATAATTGTTGATTTGAATTTAAATATGATTAAAGTGCATCATGCTGAGGAATGCATCAAATATAATTTGAATACATTAATGCATCAAATATAATGTGAATATATCAATATATCAAATATATTCGAAGAATATTTTTGATATTTCTATTATATATTTTTGTACATAAGTTTTTCAATATTTAAGAAGTAACTGTTAAGCTCCATGAAGAAAATCAGCTATTAGAATGATTTAAAAAAAAGAGCAGATAATATTTTTCTAAATGTATTTTTAACTGAACATAAAAATATAAAGATTATACCGATACAAAATCATTCAGACCATAAAGACAGAAATAACAAGTATTATGTAGAATCTTAAATTTTATGCAGGATGGTTTTGGCATTTATAAATTTTTTTTTCTATATAATACTTGTTACTTGACAGATTTTTCAATAAAAAATCTTCTAATTTTTAATCCCATGTTTATTTTTTGAGCTTGAAGTTTGATGAGGATTTTTGTATGAACTATAGTAAAATCAGTCTATACATCCAACGCTTTTAAAAGCGTATCTATCATCAGAAATCAATATAAGAAACGACAGGCTTTGAAAAATGGTAACTTTAGATTTAAAAATGCATTTATATAGAAGTATTAGTAAAAGCATCCAGGTGTTACTTTAAAGTATAACGGGTAACAAATAATACGGGTCATCTTTTTTTATTTACCGATTTTCGAAAAATGTGCAACACATTTTAAACTTCTACCATCATTTTTGACACATGGTGTGATTTTTTTAAAAAAACAAATCGTAATAAATTGTTTGGTTAGTGATTTTCGCGAGAGGTAAGAAATAATAACATTTTAAAGTTCAGAAAGACTGTGCATGTGTTGTCGATAAGACGGTGACACTGTGAGTTATGAAATTAGATTGAACAACCAAACTAAATGTTCTTAAAATAAGTTAATTTTATAACTTAAAATACAAGAAACTTTAAAAATATGAAAAATATTTATGAAGACATATTAACTATGCAAATTTATATTTTGTAAAATAAATTATATGAAAACTGGTTATGTACGGAAAACACTTGTTAACGATGATTTATTCATTTAAGCCACATTGCAAACAAATTCATGTAAGAAAATGGAAAAAATGCCTATTTTAGCAATAAATATTAGAAGAATATCTAATATTGACTTTTGGCTGGTAATTAAAATTGTAGATTTTTTTGATATGCTCAACACCTGCCACATTAATATTTTTTGCACTATCTTTTGATCGGAAATTTAATTTATTTTTACTTAACCCTGCTAACAATAGAGTATTTTATTTTTAATAAATATGTTATCATACAAAATTTCTCTCCCCCCTTCACCGACACTGATTCTGCTCGCAGGTACAAAATTGCCAAAAGGAATGAAACACAATATTTTTGTTCAGAAAGTTGAATAGGAATGCATACATTTAACCCGCGATCACTCGCGCGGGGTGTTCTGTACACCCCAGCAACAAGAAAAGCCTCCTACAATTCTAAAAATAATGCGCAGAGCCACGATTTTTTCTGTAGCTGCCCATTTTAGGTCATTGAACCTTCAGACCTGATGTAATCAATCTCGCTAGGACGATTGGAATGTAACAACCTTTAAAAGTTTATTTGGGGTGCTGAGAACACCCCGCGAGTGATTGAGTTATATTTTCGTACTCGAAGCATCTACGGAAAAGTACATTTTACTCTTTCCATTTACGTTTTTTTTTTTCAAATATATTTATATGCATGAATATTTTATTTAAAATTTCAATAAATGTGGTATAAAAATAATATAATTCTATAAAATAATTGTAAAATACAATTTTTTTTAAAAACATTTCAAAACATTTTCTAGAAATTATGACAAAAAATCCATGGGAAAGGGAGAAATAGCGACTTTGTCGTCTATTAGATACTGTATCAACAGATTGAAAAAATTAACTAAGTGAATTCGATGACTGCGTGATTTCGTAACCAAAGTTGGAGAGATGAAACTTGAAATCTCGTAAATTTTTATAATACAGGTGGTGATGATACCATTGATGAAATGTGCAGTATATATTATGTATCGCGAATATGTAACCTTTGGTCATTGCGAATATTTTATCATCTACTTAATACCGCAGGAATTAATGCTTCCTTTGTCTATCATTCGGCTCTTCCTGAAAATAAATGAGACATTCAATATTATTAGAGGAGATTAGAATGGATCGTGTGCAGCCACAGTGGGATATGAGATCGGATTTCTCAAACCTTAACAAAACACTCAAAAGAAGCTTTACTGATACAGAATATATTAAAAAGAGCATTAATCCCCCTAAAAAAGGGGTGTTGCACTTCTTGTCCACGGGTAAAAGGTGTAAAAAGTATTTGTTTTTGTCTTCAATGTAAGAAAAATATGTGCTTAAAGCATATGATAGTCTGCTCTGAATGTTTGAAAAATGATTTAAATATTATTTTTCTACTTTTTATACTATCCTTATCATTAATTTTAAAGTATAATAATTACTGGTAATACGTTTTACTTGTTGTTTATGAAAAAATATAAAATTGTGTACTTTAAAATGAAAATTTTGTAGGTTTAGTTTAAATTAATGCTAGTCTCATTTGAATGCAATACATTTAACAATTTTGTTTGTATAATACAAAAACCTCTTATACTTCATAAATGTATATCATAATTGACTTAAAAAAATTTTCTTATTTGAATACACGTGTTAAGAGTTTGGGGTGTTCTCTACACCCCGCGAGTAACGACGGTAGAAAAACAGGAGCGAGTGACCGCGGGTTAAAAATCGCGTTAAAAATATTTTGTTTAACCCCTTAAGTACCACCGGTGTATATATCCGACTTGCTCAACCCGTGTTTTATGTGCCTCAGGTGGATGTATCCATCCTTCTGAAATACGATTCTTTTTTTTACGCTGCTATCAGTAAAATTCCCTCAGGGGGCTCACCTTCCTTAGGTGAGTACGGGTGTCACACACTGCCGAGGTACACTACTGATCTTTTCCTTTTCCCAAGGCGTTTACTGTCTTTGGTAAACACGGGTGTCACGTACTCGGGATACGCTAGTGATCCTTCTCTGTTTTCGACCCTCTTCTTGGGATTCCATTTCTCCTTTCTTTCTTTTCCCATCTAGATCACAGATTTCAACGAATGTGTGGCGCAGCATAGCCAAATTTGGCTCTTGCGCCAAAACAAAAAAAATAAACCATCAACACAGCTATCAATAAAACTATTCCGAAAGCTTTGGAATGCAATAAAATTACCTTGATAATACTTGCGATGGATTTACTTATTTCAGATAAAACTTTTCTTATTTCGCTTTATCTTTTCCACCGTATACTAGCTCCTATATGAAAAAATGGTGGCACTGAACACGGTACTCTATTCACATTTTTTTTTTTATTTATATTTATATAAAAAAGCTTACATGTATTCTATTTGAATAGAAATGAAATTTACACTTAGAGGAAAAACATTTTTAATCAATACTTAAAATTTTAAATGTTTTAAAAAAATATTTCAATATTTTAAAATTCCTAATACTTTCAAAAATTTTCAGATTTTCTTTCAATTTTAGAATTATATTTTGAAGTATTTCCCACAATTATGTGCATAGGATTGGTATTACGAGAGACACTTTTATTTTTATTTTTTTTTTCGTATTTTATACAATATAAAAGAATTAAAATAACAGCTACATCTAAATTTGATGACTTTTCAAAAAGTATAAATTCACATAAATCTACCATGCACAGAATTATAATCAAACATATAATACAAAACTACCACGTATCAAAACTTTATATTAAATTTAAAAAAAAAAAACCTTAATCACATTTAAAATATATGATTATCAAGAAAAATAAGAATGTTTGAGTAAGCAATTTTAAGTTAAACCTGACCTTTTTAAAAAGTCAGTACAATAAATGAAAGTGAGTGAGTGAATATTAACATGGCACTGTTCAGCTGCACGAGGGCTTTTGGCGATGGACCACGTAATTTTGAACCATGGTCAAGTGACGTGGACGACACCTGAGCTGGCACCCCCCTATCCCAACTACCACACCAACGGGAGGACGTTTCATCTCTCGACAGATTTAACTTGCATCGCTGCCCAACACGGCGGGTCTTAAGTGGTACTGGGCTCGAACTTGTGACAAAACCAGCCACGATCCGATACTTATACCACTCGGCTACCGCGGCTCACAATAAATGAAAGAGCAAACTCTGCGCAGACGTCATGATTTCCAGCTTTGGTTTTCGCTTCGAAATAAAGTTAAACAAGTAGCAAATAATGTAGATAAGACTATAGGATTTTGTACGCATATTTAGAAGATTCGCACAATCAAAATGAGAAAAGAAATAATTCAGTATTTTGGTCATTTTTAGGGTAATGTGTCCCTTTAAATTCGTATATATTCATTGTACATCACGAAAGCAAACAAATTATTTATCGAGTATGATTGGTAAAATTATGTTTTCAGGAATAAATATGTCTTGTATTTTCGAAAAAATTAAGAAACAGATGCAATTATGTAGAAAAAAAATCACTTGAAAATTCTGTAATTATAAAAAAATTCTTAAAAATGAGAAATACATAATAAATTATTTTTTTAATTTATTTGTTTTAAAAGGATGATGCAGATTCATCAAGTTTAGAGAAAGTTTCGAGCATTTAATGTTACCTCTGTGTGTCTTGTAACAAACAAGTCAAGGATTTTTTTCGTAATTTAAATTAGATAAAATTTAAGATATTAGGGGGAAATAAAGAGGCAATATAGAAATAAATATCAAATAATGAAAGGATAATGAGGAGGTAATAAAAAGCAATATTAGTATGTTTTTATTGTTGGTCATATTTATTTATTGGGGTCGTATTTATTAGAGGTCATAATAAGCATATATGGCCACCAATATAAGCAAAAGCGTAAAGAAGACTGTACTTTTAAGTGTGATGAGTAAGAAAATAAACTAAAATTGAGGTTTTATGCTTAAGGTATCCGACTACGTTCGGAACCGTGATTTTAAAAAGCGCATAAATGGATAATTTTCATGATATTTAATGTCATTTAGATTAGAATGCATGTATAAAACTGTTTTAAAAGGTCATTTTGACAAAAAAAAATTATTTAAATGCAATATTTTGGCAAAAAATTAACTTAGAATAATCTTTTATTAAAAGTGTTTTCCTTTTGTGAAAAATGCTTCTATTATTATAATATTTTGTCTGTATATATCTCAGACTTTACAGAGGCTCAACTATGATTTCTGAATAATTCACATTATTTTCAGAATTACAACCAATTGATATAACTATCGCCTTTTTTTTCTTCAAATTTTTCCCTCTGTTGTCGTAAAATATAGATAAACCCACTTCTAAGTTATATATTTCAAAAATTCCAGTTGAGTCTATGTACAGAGGTCGGAGCTATATACGGGCAAAATATTATTATAATAGAAGCATTTTTCACAAAAGGAGAACATTTTGAAAAAGGTTATCCTAAGTTAATTTTTTGCTAAAATATTGCATTTAAAAAATTTTTTTGTCAAAATATCCTAAAAACAATTGTATACATGTATTCTAATCTAAGTGACACTAAATATCATGAAAATTATCCATTTATGCACTTTACAAAATCACGGTTCCGAACGTATTCGGATACCTTAATATCATCAGTTAACAATTTTCTCTTTATGATGAAGTTGCTACGGATGAACTGTTCAAAATTCATGAAATATTTTTCTGTTTTAAGTTTCAAAATAAGTTAATTTTTGGCAGTACAAAAATCATAGTATTGAATTGTAGTATACTGTGAATTTAATATTTCGTAGGATGTCTAAAACTGAATTAAATCTAATGAATTAAAAAAAGCCATGGAAAAAAGAGAAAATTACTTGTAAAATTTTTGACGGTGTAATGTGATATAAAAGTATTATATTTCTAACTAAAAGTAATCATTTTTGTTAAATGTACAATATCAAAACTTTCTGTTGTTTTAAAGAAAATTCTAGCAATATTAATTATAATTTATGACTCACAAAATAAATTTCGAAATTCTCAAAAATTTCGTTTCTTTTCCTTTCAAAATGTAACACTTCTGTTCACATGGGCTAGATCCATATGATATCATTACTCCATACTAGTAACAATCACGTATTTCCCTCCAATCAACTTATAAATTTATCTGACGTCACTGTCACACAATTGATAAATTACGTGTTCTCAGCAGATCAATTTATGTACTTTGCTGTTGCCAACTTTTGTTTTCGAAACTTTATTTTAAAAAGTACTTATTTGCTCTCGAATTAAAAGTACACTTACAGTATATACAAAGTTTTTAATTTTGAGAAACTTTTTGAAGAATCCTAATATTTGATCTTCTTTACGGATTCATAAAATTTGTTTTATCTAAGTTTTACAAGTTGAACATGTACAAATCTAATGGAAGCTTGTTTCGATTTCAATGAGGACAGCGCATTACAGCAGCGCTTCTCAAACTGTAGGGCGCACCCCCCAACGGGGGCGTGATAATCCTAGAAGGGGGGCGCGAGCATATTGAAAAGTCGAAAAAACAAAAGATTATTTTAAAAAATTGTCAATTTATTGAATGTAAACAAAATACATTCGGACATAATAAAAATAAATAAACAACATTTGCACTGATGTAATACACTTATGAAATTATATGCGGCTTTTCATATATAAAATTATATGCGAACATTAACGCTTATCTTGATAATTTGTACGGTTTCTAATTAATCCCTTAACTGCCGATTAAAAGTTTCGTGATTCTCTCCCGAATGCCACCGTTTTGCACGTATACAACGTATGTGGGGTATTAGGAGGTGAGTGAGTGAATATTAACGTCGCACTGTTCAGCTACACGAGGGCTTTTGGCGACGGACCACGTAATTTTGAACCATGGTCAAGTGACGTGGACGACACCTGAGCTGGCACCCCCCTCTCCTAACTACCACACCACACCAACGGGCGGGGTATTAGGAGGAGAGGAGGAGACAGGAAATAAATAAGAAAATTCTCTGAAATAAGTAAATTCTTCGCAAACCCTGTCAAGCTCATTTTACTGCATTCCAAAGCCTTCGGAATAACTTTATAGGTAGGGAACATAAAAGATCGTTTTTCGGAAAGACGTATATATACGTCCAGAGAAATTTACACACTGACTGAGTGAGACGTTTATATACGCTGGAAGCACTTAATATGTTAAAGTTGTACAGTAGCTTTAGAGTCAAAGTATGGTATTATAGAATTCAATACATTGTTATTGTAAGGAGGGGGATGAAAATAATGATTGAATATTGGGTCACAAGTATTGAATTTTGAGAAGCAAGTATTGAAAGTTTGAGAAGCACTGAACATTACACAGTTCTTAATTCTAATCTACATTTTAATAACAATTAATATGGTAATTTTATCAATTTTTGGAAAGCAGATTCGTTATAATATCGCAGCAAATTTAATATAATTATACCCCTACAAAACATGTTATTAAAATTCTACACGAGGAAATATACTCGGAAAAAATGGTAAGAAAATAGTTTTACAGTATAAATAAAATAAGTAATTTATAAAATAGAATGTAAAATATGTGTTTTTAGCTCTAAAATATCAAAAAGAAAACACAATTCTTACAAGATTGTTTTAAAAGAAACAATTCAATGAAAATTTAATTTGAATTCTGTTAAAGTGCGTATGATGCAAAAAAGTCTAGAGCTTTAAACAGGTTTTTATTTCGGGAAAAAAAGAAAAAAAACCCATTTTAATTAATACTTAAGTACTTATTGCAAGAAAATAAAGAAAAAATATACTTAATATTCTAAGAAGTAGTTAAGTAGGCACTTACTTTGAATAAAGACACTTATTCTGATTTTAATTTAACGAATACTCATTAAAATTCAATTACATGGCTTTTTAAACAGGAGGAAATATTTTTTTTCAAAAAGCAAAAGCTTCTTATATTTTAATGATATTTACACATAAGAAAGAGCTCCTTGAATTAGAACAAAATATATGCATAATTATGCATTGCAATAAAATAAAAAAATTTATTAGTAGGCAAAAAAAAAAAAGCTTTATAAGAGGTGAGAAAGGAATTCAATTGTTGCTCTCAAATAAAACCTTGATACATGTATATCAAAAAAATTTTTAATGTTAACAATTGCAATCTCATATGCAAAAAAGTTGGAAAGTAACAATTAATGCCTTGTACCCAAATACTAAAAAAAATAAATAATAATAATACAGTTAATATAATTTTTCAAATGAATAATAATAAATGAATATAATTTGCCAAATATAATGATGTATAGACAATAGTGGAAAACTCTGTTCCGACTTATGTCCAAGCGCAATATATATATATATAACCTTAACAATATTTGGGGACGTGCTTTTATTTTCGCAATGATTTTTTAAATGCATTCAGATGCTACACGTAGGATACTGGAAACAGAGTTGATAAATTTAAAAACGACTAACTTTAGAAGAAAAGAAAAAACAGAAATTTTCTTTAAAAAAAAAGAAATTTGTGTGATGTAACAAAAAATTTCAATTTTTTCTGTATATGTAATAATTCTCTCAAATTTTCTCTCAAGTAATATAAAATCATAATGGTCTTCAACTCTCTAATCCTTCGAGAAGTAATTACAAGTTTGATAGGAAATAACCTCAATGTTATTTCTCAAGAAATTGAAACGTTAGCGTTCTTGAAACAGAACGATGCTAACTTGAAACAGAATGATGCATTGCATTCCTCGTATATATGGACCAAACATAAAAGGCAACCGGAAACCATATAACTCTGAAATCTTCCGGTTGAACATAACTATAATAAGTTGAGATCTCTGGAGCGAACGAAGAACGCTTTGGGGAAATGTCTTAGATGTGCACGTGTTCGTGTTAGGCTGTTTTTGCAGCCACTTTTGATCGTCAATAAATACGGACTTTTAAGTAACAAGTTATTTTCTCCATTTTTCAAAGATAAAACCAGAAAAAATAGCATTTTAACTAAAAAATATCTTAAGAAAAATCCAAATATGTTCATATATGTTTTTATTGATATTAATTAATTTTCAAATAATAAAACAACAAGTGATGTAAAAAAAAATTTCATTCAATTCCTACTTCGTTAGAAAAACTAACTGGCGCCATCTGTTGCAGATAAATCTAACTTCTTCAGAATTAACGCAGAATAAATTTAAAATTAAAATTTAAATAATGAATTAATGTTTGAAAAAATTGTATTAACATCAAATGTCATCCACTACAATTTTTAAAAAATGTATTTTAGTTTGAATGAATGAATAAAAAGCCTTTTATTAACGATTGAAAATTTGAACAAGATATATAGAGAGAGAGAACTAATAGTAGGAATTGAAACATACGTTTATTTTAATTATTCGATAAATCATTCGAAATCTCAAGGCTGTCTTGGGGTTCAAAATAATTTTAAATGGCCCTTCATGAAATTGAATTACTGTGTTTAGTGAATATCACTTTGATAAAAAAAAAATGCTGTATTCTACATTGCAGTTTATAGATAGTGGTGATATTTTAATTCCGATTTTTGTATTTTCTCAAAACTAACTCATTTGAATTCTCAAAAAAATCTTGATAAAGTTTTCAAATATTCACTTGAAAAAAAATTCAGTTCTAATTTTAAAAAATACTAAATACTTATTAGGAAACTTCTCATTAATGTTTCTACAAATTCCACACATGTTGCATTTCTGCTTAGGAAAAGTTTGTACAGGTAATACGTTTTCAATAGTTTTATATTTGGGTAGCTCGCTGTTATGTGTTGAGAAAAAATACATATTAATCGGAACCTAAAACTATACAGCACAGATGCTCTAGGTATGGATATTAAGAGAAATAATTTTAAAAAAATTAATTTTAAAATGTTATACTGCTACAAAAGAGTTGAATTTTTGAAGACTGGGGAAAAAATGAATTTTGCTTAGATGATTTTAGACTCAAAATATAGAAATTTATTTTTCTACAATATAAATCACCAAAATCCATGCTTATTGATTATTAAGCACAAAGTAGATAATTATTTAAGGCACATTGAAACGGTTCGTAATCCCAGATCTCCTTCCTGACACAGTTGAATCTTTCCGATACATACTTTTATCCGTATTCTACGTTATCAAGCACTATCATTTCGACGTTTTATTTTTTAAAAAAAAATTCTATAGAAGCTTTGAATGTACTTGATGATTTTTTCTTGTAACTATTTAGTGCAGTGTTTTTCGAACTTTCAATATTTGTGACCCAATTTATACTATCATAACTTTCATTGCCCTCCCAATTCAGTGACAATGTATTGAATGTAATAGTAACGTACTTTGACACATTAAAGCTACAATACGACCTTAATTCTGAACTATACAAATTATCAAGATAAGTATTTTGTAAGCAACTTTGTGTGCCATTTTGCATATGATAAACCCATAGGAGTCACTAGTAATTATTAAACTTGTTCTTAAGGCCTCACAGGACTCTTAACCTCCCGTTGGTGTGGTGTGGTAGTTAGGAGAGGAGGGTGCCAGCTCAGGTGTCGTCCACGTCACTTGACCATGGTTCAAAATTGCGTGGTCCGTTGCCAAAAGCCCTCGTGTAGCTGAAAAGTGCGACGTTAATATTTAATCAATCAATCAATCACAGGACTCTTAAATTGCAAATGTTTTAATTTTTTGAAAAAAAAATATATGTTAAAGCCTCAATATTTATGAGCATTTGGGTACTAAAATTGTGTTGATACTGGGAAAACTTCCAAAGTTATTGAGAAATAAGTAATGAAACTTAAAGGAAAAACCCTCTCTTTCTAACCTTTAGCTTCATTTTTCGCAAAACAAAAAATTTTAGCTTGCGCGCTGGATTTCTCAGAAACTATTTATGATATCAATTGGAAATTTTATACACGTGTGTTCAAAATAAGACATTTCATAACTTACATACATAAATTTTCGAAAAATAATTTAATAGAATTTTTTTATTTGAATTTTAATTTATTTTTTTCATAAAATTTTAAAATTTTCGTTATAATTGTATTTAAATTTTTTTTTTTCTTTAAATTTCTTAAAAGTTAGTATAACTTCAAAAATGGAACACTTTTATACCAAGTAAAATGAATTTTGCAAATTTTGATCAATTTTGTACTTTAGAATCCTACGCGTTGTAAAATACTAATTTTCATATTTTTGGAAAATTGTCCAATTTTTATTTTTTTTTCTTAACTTTCTTAATTTTTTCTCAAATTCTCTGAAAAGTTGAGAAATATTGTAAATATATATGATTATCATGTGGTAAAAATTTTAAATTATTATTTGGTTTTATTGCTAAGTTATATTGGTTTGAAGAAGGATCTCCTTTTCGAGTCCGTGGAGATCTGTTAAGGGTCCTGAGATTTCTTAACCTATTATTGATAAATTAATTGTGAAATATAGTGTGCAGTACTGTACATTTATAATTACTGTAAATTCCGGCGTATAACGTGCATTTTTAACACAAAAAATAAGCTCGAAATTTATAGGTGCGCGTTATACATCGAGTATAAAAATGAGAGCTTTAAAAATTAAAAATAAAAGGTGAGCACATAGAAAAAGTTAAGGCTTCTACATATATCGAAATACTGTTTATTTAAGAGAAATGACATTTTTTATGAATTTAAATGATTGTATAGTTCTAGAAGTATACTAATTTTTCTAAAGCTTAGAATAATACCTCGAATAGATTACTTCAAAAGATATAGCATTACACTTGTACGTTTATGGTTTTTTTTTTTGTAAAAAAGGGGATGAGCGTTATACGGCGACTACCTGAGAATTAAAAATTGTAGATTCAAAATATAGGTGCGAGTTACAAGGTGGATTTTATGGTATATTATATCAGTGTAAATGTGTATTTTATTTTTTATTGTGTCAATATGTATTTCATTTTGCTACGTTACTGCAAATTAATAATTTTTTAAATAATATTTTATTTTTGACTTTTCGATAAGCTCGTGTGACCCCCACTTAGGGTTAATACACTTGCCTAGGAGGGAATACACCCCGCAGTTTGAGAAACTAATTTAGTAAGTGTCTTTTCATCACAATAAATGTTAAAAGTACCTGTTTTTCTTTAACAGAATTTGCTCTGTACTTTTACAGTATAAAACTCAAATACCTTAACTCTATTCCCCTTGTTGAATTACTTAACATGAAAACCATTTTATTTAATTTTATTTTTCTCTTTATCTATATATTAGACAACATCTTTTCTCCATTGGTTTTGAAATTCTTAGGTGAGAAAATTGATCCACCATATTGTGTATAGTTTAATACAGCTGTGTGAATCACATATTCAAACAATACAGTTAAATTTAAATAACGACTTCTAATAACCTTCTCCAAAATAAGTAATGGTGACAAGGAAAAATGAAGCCGTAACCTCATTCTCTGTATTAAAATACATCAATTATAGTTAGTAGACTTAGCCACTTGAAGAGAACAGCCAATATTATTCAGCTAAATTAGCTAATCATCCAGTTCTGCTCTGTCATTAATTTTTCCGAAGCAAAAGGGATACTTCAGTTTTAACAGAGTTAACCAATTCTGAAGACTGAGTCCGATAATTTGCATTCGCCATGACGGTTTTCGTAAGATGAAGATGACGAATATTCTAATTCTCTGACAAGTTGGACTTGTTTCCGCTTTGAATAAGAGAGTGATATATTGGTTTTGAGTTCGCTGAATAATTCTGACAAAAGCTTTATAAAATGATTAATCTCCAAATTTAATAAGATAAACTGAAAAGAAGCATTTCATTATGTAAGATTAAAAAGAAAGGATTATACAGTTGTCTTATAAATTTGTGGAATATTGTAGGGAATCTTTTGTTTTGTTTTTATCGTTTAATAATATGGAAATATCTTTAGTAAATATATTAAAAAAGGATCAAATAACTTTTAAAAAAATTCCTTGGAATATAATTTTGCTAAGTGAAAGAACTTAATAGAAAAGTCTTTCTTTTCCAAAATTATAAGTAAAGCCGTTTTTATCATTTTTTAAACAGAGAATCATTTAAAGGACCTCATTTATAGTATTCATATCTTTTTGTCTGTCAATAACTTTCTCTAAGACTTATTTTCTAACAAATATATACTTTCTCAGAAAACCACTTATACAGTTAATTTCTTTAGATCCAATATTGACGATACTTCAAGTTGAGGCGTTTATATTAAGATTTTTATTCACTACATTAACCCTTCATTGAGCGTACCCCTTAGAAATACAGAATCAAACTGAACCGGTCTGAGAGGCCACCGACATATTTTGACCTTATCACCCCCAACCAATTTGAATTAAAAACACCCAAAGGCAGTTTTAAGTAAAATCTAAGGAAAGCAAATACACCAAATTGTACGAAAAAGAACCAGTTTAATGAACAAAATAAGAAAATAAAACTAACAAAATTACTAATTTCACACAAAAAGAAAATAAAAATCTGACTAAAAGTATCATAAAAGAAAAAAACAAAAAAATAAAAAAAAAACTGGAAACAAAAGTAGTATAAAGACTTTTCAGATGTAGGGCCATCGTTGAAATATATTGTAATATATCACAGAACAGACTTATTTTGAGTAAAATGAATAATTTCACTAAAAATAGCTTTAAAACATCACCTTCAAAGTTATGACACAATCGGGCATACTTGGTCTCACATGCCAGAGTGGGGGTCTAGGCAAGCTGAGGGAGGGTTAAAGGCAAACTGGACTGTGGCATGCCCCTCACCACCAAGAGTCAAGGAACTCTTGGAAAAGGCCCACTCAGCCACGGCATGTAAGATGGGCATTTAAAAAACTGTTTTCTGGCCTCTCAGGCTTGATGCATCCAACGAAGGGTTACTCTAAAATAACAAATGCGATTACAAATGCAATAAAATAAATATTGTTAAATACTGAATTTATTATCTATCCAGAAAGCAGAATATAAAATTAAAATCTACTAATGTTATTAAAATTATTTATGTATGTCAGTGTGTTATAATGCGGCTTTTACAAAGTAATAGTTTTTCACTGAATTTTCATAACTTTTATTTTAACTCGGCTGAATTGTTGTAGTTTTAGGACCAAACAAAAGATTTAAGCAGCACAACTCTGAATTTATAAAATAACAATAATTGTACTTGAATAATGCAATGTATAATTCTGTGTTAGTTCAGACTCCGTTAGTTAACATCAATCTTGATTATTCTTAAATCGTTAATTATAAATTTATTTCAAAGTCCTTATTGTTGATGCTAAAAATTATGAACTCGAATTTATGTAATTTTACGCACAATACACTTTAAAATTTATTTTAAAGAAAATTTATTAAAATCCTCAGAGAAATGTAAAATTGGCAGCATAATGCTGCAAAATGGTTTTTCGAACCAGTAAATTTCAAAGGCCAATCCTATTATCTTACCAATCCCTTTTATAACTAGAGATAAGAAAACCGATTAAATTTTATCATTGTATTAATTTTACTTTTGAAATGATATTATTTTAGACAAATATAAATTATTTTCTTTATTTGTTTTGATTCACACACATGTCAAATACAGAATTTTTTAATTTTTTCCCTTCTTTTCACTATTAAAAAAAAATAATAACAGAACTTTTTTCATGTAAGCATAATAGACAATTTGAAATAATGACATGTATTTAAAATTTATCAGTTCAAATAATCTAAATACCTAATTTTTACATTTTATTAACGAAAAAAAATTCATCAACGTATTTTTTACAAATATTCAGATATTTTTTTCCGTTGTCATGTTTACATTACATTAAAGAATGTATTCTGGAAATATAACTTAACTGTGACTTAATAAATTCATTTGTCCAAATGCAAATGAAATGAATAAAGTCTCACAATCATTTAATTTTAAAAAATAAGGAACACTTATTTGTTAGTACTAAACTTTTATCTATTATTAAAGTCGACACTTTAAATGTATACATGCGAAAAGCAATGCTGTTTTAACAATTGTTGGTACTATAATTCACAATTTTGGCAATAATAATTCCTTTTTGTTTGATCTAAGCTCCAGGTCCATACGGATTTTATTTTAAGGAAAAATAAATATTCAACTTGACGTATAAGGATAATTGAACTCTCTGTATTCCAGTTAATCTGAAATTGATTTAATATTGAATTTGGCTCCTAATATCCCAGAATGCAAAGGGGTGTGGAAGCTTTGCTTAGAGTTATATAAACAATTAGCATTTAAAATGATAGAGATCATTCCTAATGACTGAATCCTTTTTATCTAAATATGAACCCATAATGGATGAAATTCAGTTAATAAGGAGAAATATGTAGAAAAGAATTAAATTAAATATATATATATATATATATATATATTTATTTATTTATTTATAAATTCGAGTTACATACATATTCAATATGCATGTATATGTTTCATTTCTTTATAAATCAATCAAGCATGTTCTTAAATAAATTTTGCGAGTGGTATTTTTTTACATTGATTGTTTTGTGGACTATAATTGTTTTTCTGTTGTAACAAAGATCAAATCAATTATAAAAAATATAATGATCAAAACTTATGCTTTAAAAATCGCTTACTTTTTTTTTCCAAAGAAATGTACTTCAGGAACGCACACACATTTGGTTCAGTTTAGACCCAAATTTTTGTTTGAAAAAAAAAGCAGTTTCTTTCTTATGTAATTAAATCAAATCAAAAAGAAATTAATATTTATAGTAATTAAAATCAGTATTAAGCCAACATTAATTAAATCATTTCAAATATTTACAATCATCCTCTAGGATCAAGTTTAATTGCAACGCGTGAATTGAAACTTAAATTGAATATTTAATTAATATTAAGAAACTAATGTAAATTAAAATGAAGCAAATGAAGTGCAAAATGTTGAACACCAGTGGGTTCATAAAGATCTTTAAGTCCCTCATTTGAGAAATTTTGGAATTATTAAACGAGAAACTGTCTTTGTAAACATTGTCTTCCAATTTTGATTTAGAAATGTAAATATTTAGTTTCTCTCATTTTTTTATCAATATACCCAAATTAATTTAACCCATACTATGTGTTCATTACTCAACATTTCCCTGATACTTAAAAGTACGTAAATTTTTGAAAATATTCTGTTGGGTGCAGAAAAATAAATTCTCGGTAATGGGAAGATTCTTCATCTATCTGATACCAAGATCTCCGATATCTTTCACGGTAATACGCCGCGCCATAAACGCTAACGAAGCAATCTTGGTGCTTCGAAAAACGCATCCTTACTGAGTAGATCGGCTGATGCACGTTTAATCTGCCAAGTTTTAAAAAATCAAGTTGCTATGATATAAATGTTTGGAGAGTGGACCGCAAGCTCAAGTCTCGTTCTCGTCGTTTGATTGGTCAGCCACCAATGCAGCCCTCTGTTTCGTTAAAAATTACCATTTCCTGTTAAAAGACAAAAATATTTGCTCAATAAAGAGTGAAAGCAGTTATGACTGCTTCCTGAAGGGTTGGTTTATAGACTGTAGGTTGAGCTCGATTTCTTTGGACATGGTGCCATAATCACTCAGGTTACTTTAAAATGGGAAGTTAATATACCTTTAATCAATCAATTTTACAAATTACCCATCCGCAGCCCCATTGAAAAAAAAATTACAAATAAACTTTCGAAAAAAATACTAAAATAAGAACTGAGATTCATGATATTCTATATAATATCTATGTAGGAATATGTTGAGTTACTGCACAAATCTGAAAATAAATCGGATCTGATTAAGGTATCCAACTACTTGCGACAGCATTTTTTTTAA
Organism: Trichonephila inaurata madagascariensis; assembly: GCA_019973955.1. Taxonomy (NCBI): domain Eukaryota; kingdom Metazoa; phylum Arthropoda; class Arachnida; order Araneae; family Nephilidae; genus Trichonephila; species Trichonephila inaurata. The sequence goes on along the minus strand of BMAV01025340.1, from coordinate 441 downwards.
AAAAAATGGAGATATGGGGTTTTTTTTTGTGATTTTTAGATATATTTAGTATATTTTAAGGAAAAAATCCTAAAATTGAAAACAGAAAAAAAATTTATTATTATTAAAATGGAAAAAAATGGCGAAAATGTACAAAAAATTACATAAACAAGGCCCGCGCTGTACAAAGATTTTATGAACAAATTCTCAATTTTCCAATTTCGATATGTTACTTTGTTATTCTTGCTTGAAATAACCTTCAAGATAAAAGATATTTTAATTTTTTAAAAAATTAGAGCACTTTATCTTGGTAAATATATGAATTTTTTTAAAAAAACAGTGATTTTATTCACATAAAGGAATGTAAATTTAGAAATAAAACAGTGATTGATAAATTTAAAGGTCAAAATACTTGTACTGTTATACAGAAAATACACAAAAAAATTCAGCAAATTATTTTTT
>BMAV01025339.1:0-46633 GCA_019973955.1 Trichonephila inaurata madagascariensis | reverse complement strand
GAGCCCGTTATTACTATCTTCTATCGCCAATTGATTTAAAAGTGTTTCGATTATGAATTATTCTAATTAATGCGTTACAAAATAATCGAACTAAAAATAGATGTTGAGGTAAAACACATATCATCATCCTATCTGGCAAGGCAGTCCCTCGTGGGTCGCCCTTCCTTTGAAGATTCCTCCACAATGACCTCTTGTTTACTTTGGTTCTCCAAGTTTTCTCGTTTATAATCCTAAAGTTTGATTTCACTGAGTTTGCCCATCTTAGCTTTGGTCTTCCACTCTACCGAATCCCAGTGACTTTGAACTGCAGTACCTTTTTAACAACGTTATCATCTGGCATTCGAATTTTATTGGTCATCCAACTCATTCTATTTATTTTTATGTGTTTAATGATGTCAGGTTGTTTATAAATTCTATATAATTCAAAATTGCATCTTCTCCAGCTATTGTTCTCGTTTTCACCTCCAAGTATACTTCAAAGTCTTTTTCTCGCAAGAGATGCCATTCTTCCAGTTTTGTTATTGTCCAAGTCTCAGATGCATATGTCTGAGCTGGTCTAATAAGAGTTTTGTTAATTAAAAATATTGTTTTTCTTTAAATAAATTTAGATTTTAAATACCTCCTCAGTCCATAAAAAGCCTTATCTGCCAGGTATAATTGATTTTGGATTTCACGAGATATTCTTAAAACATATGTAATCCTGTTTTAATATGCGAGTCTTATTTATTTTCTGTACTAGCTGCTGAAAATTACTAAACAGTGAGACTACAGAACAAAAATACACAGTCTTCAACAAAATTTCCCCCCGATAATATTTTTGTTTTCCTATATAATGCATTTTATATTAAGTTTCTATTTATTTCTTAGACTGCTATATTATTGCAATAATTATTATTAATGATATGTTATTTTTCTCCTGATCCAATATGTGTTAACGTTCTTTTTTAACTAATTCTTACTTACAGGAGTTTATTATTAAACAGATTGAATAAAAAAGAATCATGAACAAGTTGGGACTTGCTTTCGTTCTGATACTGGTGCTGAATCTGAGTATCTTTCTTGCTGAAGCAATTCCCTTTTCTAAACGTAAGTTTACTTTAAATTTGTTTCAATTATTCAATTACAAAATTATTTCTGAATAAAGCGAGATTATCTTAAATGCTTAAGCAAAAGTTATCTTGGTACTTTCCCATTTCGCCGACGCAAATCTCTCCAAGTATAGGGTTTCATTGGCGACAATATACACATAAAAACAGTTGTAAATGTTGGTTTTCATTGGTTTTTTGCCTATTTTTAAAGTACTACGAAAAAGACGTTACTGATTTAAAAAAAAAGACCGTGACTTGTTTTGAAAGTGTGGTGTTAAAAGTTATTAGCAGGAACATTCCGTTTCGCATCGATCGTACCACTTTTGGCAACTTAATCGATTGCGCCGACGAAAGAGAAAAGTACCGTTATTTTGATTGCTTTATATTCGTTAGAAAGGTATGTTAGTTATCGTAACATGATTTCGGCAAAATGTTAACTTAGTCTTTTGAGATGGAGGACGGTGGCGTGGTAACCGAGTGGTCGCGGCGTTACAGTTACAGGTTTTGCGGAATTTAGAGCAACAAATGCTATTATCTCCTAATCCCAATCATACGATACTTCTGTGATGATGGATAGAGATTTCATATTAGTGTTTCAAGTGTTAAATGTTCATTAATTTTTCTTTATAAGAATATCGGAATATAATTCAATTTCAATGAAAATGTTGATCGAATTACAAGAAAACAACTTTTTATTCTAAATACTATTTTTCTTCGCTTTTATTCTTCCTTCGCTATTCAAATATCGTTTATTTAAATGCAATCGCGCGTTCTTAAAACATAATTCCAAATTTTAAAAATTTCGCATACTTCCGGGTGTAGCATTTTTTTGGAAATTAAACTAAACATCTGAAAATAATCAAATGTTTTACCAAACAAGTTTTTTATTATACTTAGAAAATGTAATTGTGCATGCGTTTTAATGTCACTGCAGTAAAATTTGCGCCACGTGAATCGCGCCATGATATCATAACAGCAAAAGACAATAACAAAAACAGATTCTTACGTGTTTTGCTTGAAAAAAAACCCCAATCAGTCATATTTTGGTGGAAAATGGTGCAAGCTTGGCTACCCTGACGTTAATTGGTTAAGTATTTGTAATATCTTTCTATATTACTTTTCAATAATTCCAGACACAGTACGCGTCGTGCAGAAAAGAATCCCCAAAGAAACTTTCTTTACTTAATAGAAAGTTTAATATAGCGCTTCGCGCTAAAAACAAACAAACAAGGGACTTTTCTCTCCTTCCGGTCTAAAACCAGCCACCTTCTCCTCATAAAATAGCAACCACCCCCGAAGATGCGGAGAAGGGCACCAAACACTCGAAAAGTAGCCAGACATTACAGAATCAATGCAATCGATTTGAACTTTTGGTGGAAAACATATTACTCTCAATATTCACAAAAGAAGAATACACTTAAATTTGAAAACTAATAATCAAAAAGATAACAAAATTTTGTATTTACTTCATTTATATTTACTAATACGCATCAATAAGATTACTAAGTAAGGTTCTGAGGATAAACAATTTTGTGCAATTTATGTATCTTCTAACACGAAATAAGAATACATTTTAGAATATGTATTAATCTGTGACCAACATCTAGCGCGCTCCTGATGATCGTACATCCCCACTCTACCTATCTTATACCCTATGGGCAGCCAATGAGAGTCAACTTTCTCACTCGCCAAGATCCAACCAGAGAGCAGTCACACAGCTCTCTCTCTCATACTTCACATCCAACGTTGGAAAAAATCTTTAAAGTTATCTTAAAATACCCGATAGGAGATTAGATCCCGACAGGGTTTTGTGATCCAAACATTTCCTCAACTATTTTCATATCCAACTCACCGGAGCGAGCTTTTCTGAACGATTGGCTCAGCCAATCAGAATGCAGCAACACCAAGCATGGAAATTTCCGCTGTCGCCTCCACATCTACTATTCCAAGTGGCCCAAATGCTCAAAGATACCATTGTATGCTCCACTGGGGTAGCTAGTTCTGAATGGGCCCTGTATCAAAATTCCTTTGGGGCCCTATTTTAAATGTGAAAGCCCTGTTAGTGGGACTGTAGTTACACATGTTGAGGCCCCTATATCTTGGAGGCTCCATATCATTGATACGGTGATAGCTACGCTCCTGGTTTGCTCGCTGTATTACCTGATGGTATTTCCTCAAAGAACGAAGAAATATCCCCAAATTTTTAAAGCAGTTAAATCTAACAGTATTTCAACTATGAATCAACATGACTGTAAGATAATTGAATTGAACCTTAATCCGTGCTGAAATCGTTGATGAGTTTTTTTCTGATGGATTCTAGTTCATTAAAACTTTGTAGGAATAAATTTAGAAGATAGTATTCAGATCACTTTCGAAGATTTAAAATCTGATTTCATTTAGGATAAAATCACCCCTGAATTTCATATTCTGCAACAGCTGTTATATAATAAAGGGTTATAAAGATATTACTTAAGTGAAGAAGCAGACGATTAATACGATATATTATGTGTTTCATTATTATTTTTTACTTGTGGTAAATGTATTACAAAACAAATAAACGACAATCACGTTTCACTAATCAAAATTTTATGCATTTTATTTACAGCCTTAATAAAGAAGACGAAATCCGGAGGTGTAGTGGAGAGAGCTGATGCACCTGAGTAAATGAAATAAATTATCTATTCTGTGCTAAATAATTAACCCTCTAAGAGGTCTGCACGTAAAATCCTGCCGTTCTAGAGATGCTTTTTTTGCCTTCAAGTAAGATTCTCAAAAGCGGTTGAGCCATATTTTTAAAAATACGGCACAACAGCTTTTGAGAATCTTACTTGAAAGCAAAAAAATACTTGCGGTGCATTTTCGAAGCATCTCTAGAATGGCAAGATTTTACGTGCAGACCACTTAGAGCGTTAAATATACACAATTCATTTAAGTATACAAAGAGAAAAAGTTATCATATTGAGGTGAAATATCAAATGAGAGCGCCTTTCCACCAATATGCAAATGTTAGAAATTTTTCAGCCAATGTGTTAGTTGATGATGTTATGAGCTTTCGTTATAATAATGAGTAAAAAAAGAGAGAGGGAGAGAGATAAATTACAATTTTAGGGTGTAATTTTGAATTTGACTGTACCAATGTCTGTTAAACACAGCTCATGTAAAACACAAGCATATACCACTATTTCAGAGAGAATGCACGTGGCCGCGGTACCCTAGTGGTCAAGGTAACGGACTTGAGGTCGGTGTGTTATGAGTTCGAGCCTTATACCATTGAAGACCCGCCGTGTAGGGAAGCGATGCGCGTTAAATCTGTCGAGAGCACAAACGTCCTCCCATTGGAGTGGTGTGGTAGTTAAGAGAGGGTGCGGAGGTGCCAGCTCAGGTGTCATTCTCGTCACTTGACCATGGTTCAAAGTTAAGAGGTCCGTCGCCAAAAGCCCTCGAGTAGCTAAACAGTGCAACGTTAATATGCACTCACTTACTCAGAGAGAATGCACAATTGAGCTGAAGAAAGCTCAGTGGTCAAATATCGGGGTTATTCGATGTTTAGGTTGTAATGGGACGCTCTTTAACGATGCTGGCAAGAATAATTAAACCATAATAGTCTATAGTCTACATTATCATGAAAGCCAGTGGCGTAACGTACATCCTGCAAACCCCGCATTGCAGGGGCCCAGGGACTCTAAGGGGCCCAAAGCTGACTGATGCTAAATACATATTTGAGCTTGGGGCCCAAAACCTGAGTTTGCAGGGGTGGCCTAACATTCTTTAAATACGCCACTGATGAAAGCCGTTGTCAATCAATATTTGAATACATCTCCAGAATTTAGCAGTCGCTTATAGTTGTTTAACCATCCAACTTGGCAATTTTGTCTCAATTGTGTTTTTGTAGTAAAAATAGCAATCTGTCACATTTTAAAAGAGGGGTACAATGTCGCGAAAACAATTGTTTAGGAGAAAAAAACACATAGAATTTTAATACAGATTCAGCATACCTACGCCACTGGGTGGACCGCAAGACCTTAAAAACTTTTAAAATAGCCCTTACATTGGAAAAGTCCGCCCTCCCCTGTTCTAGGACTTTGAAAGTACATTGACACAACTCAGAAAGTGATTTCGAGGACAGACAAGATTATAGGTTTTAAGTTCTATAATCAGAAACAATAAACAAATAAAAAGTACCTCAATACCTCAAACTTCGACAAGAAATTATGATTTGTTGCATATGCTTTCATTTGCTAAAAGAATCTCATTAATAATGTTGACAAATATTAAACACAACTAAGGCCCTTAGTAAAAATGTATCGAATAAAAAGTTTTTGAAGGAAAACCTTTTTATTCGATTAGGTAGCTAAAAACTACCTTTTTAAGTTCAATTGATATTATTAACTAAAATGACTTCATTTAGAAATATTTTTCGATATGTGACAAAATTATTATGTTACAGTCGAACCTCTATATTGCGAATTTTTCTATACAGCGAACTTTTTCCTGGAACCTTGAACATTTCACGATTTTCTTCGTAAAATTACCTCTCTATAGCGAAGTGCATTTTCAATATAACGAACTTTTTCTTTGTGGTTTAATTTTTGTTCTCCCTTTTTTTAAGGTATTTCTGAAAAAATTTCTAGTTATTCTCTCTTTAACACATTTTATGGTGGTCATAAATCTTGAAGTGGTTTATTAGATCCTAACTCGCCGAGAGCAATAGCGTTCTAGACGTTTCATCCAAGAAGTGCAACCTTTAACCCTCATTGCCCAGTTCACTAGAAACATCTTCGATATCCTCTTTCACTCTCAGTGGAGTTTTCCCATGTCCCCACGTTCTAATTATAAAATAATGCATGTTTAATATTACTTGTATGCTTTAAATGATATAAAATGTCCGTAAAATTCATGAATTTTAGTATAAAATTATTTTTTTAGTATTGAAAATACATTGAATTCTTCGACATTCTTTTTTTCTTGTTTCCCTTGCAGTTTTCTTTCTTTCTTTCTTTTTTGATGGGTAAAATATATAAAATAAACATATATTAATTTAAAAAATTTGTGCATAATTACTTTTGTTTAGTATATAGTGTTTATGGATTTAAAATTTGTTTTATGTGGTTTAAAAAGTATATTAAAAGATGAACCTCTATATAACGAATTTTCCATATAACGAACTTTTTTTCTGAGATTTAGCGACTTCGTTACATAGAGGTCCGATTGTATTTACATTTGTACACTTAAGTATTTGCTACGCCAAATAACTAATAAACAGAGGGAACTCTTGAAAATTATGCCTTGTTCCTTATATTGTTCCTTGTTTTATTAGAATCATGTCTTTATCATTGCAGAAAGTGTCGTAAAGTGGGGGAATATTGTGATAGCGAAAGGAAATGCTGTCCTGGTTTTGATTGCAATGTAATAATCTTTTCATTTGCCTTTGGAAGCAGCCTTCGATGTGGATATGCTCGAAACAAATCTTGAATTTTATAAGTATTTTTTCAGACAAAGCATCAGCATTTTTAGTTCTTATTGATTTGTTTTCAATAGACACAAACATGCATGTATTCCAAAGTAAATACATAAAGTGGAATATAGAAATAAACAAATTTAGCTTTATGCATTCATATTTCTCCTTGGAATATTTTTTATTTCTTACAGGACTCTGATATGAAATTATTCACCATTCGGTTTCAAATTCTGTTTGTTGTTTCAATGTACAGTTTTGTGGTTAACTTAGTGCATTTCAGTATTCTTTAAAAGAAAAAGTTACTCATTTATATCATATTTTACACATTTCGATATTCGAAAAACATTTCACAAATAGGTTTATAAGGAAAAGCAGAATATATAATAAATTTTCTTGCAAAATAAACTAGGTTTAATAAAAGTTTAACTTCTCTCTTCATTTTGTTATTTAACTTACTCAAATTGTTTTTATGTTACACTCACAGATATTATATAACAACAACATTTTCCAAGATCTCTCTATATTTTTATGTATTCTCTGATTTCCACCATTACAAACTAACTTAAAACGCTTACTAATTTTTCTTGAGGGGTTTAAGCTCTTAAATTTTACCATAAGTCAGCAAAAATATGAAATCACAGTTTTTGATTAAAAATAGATTATCTTGTAAAAATAACTTTCGTATGCTAATATTCAACGATGTAAGTACATTGCAAATCAACCAATCAAAATTCTTTATATTATTTTGCATTGTTTCATACGAAAAATGGCATAATAAGACATTCCTTAAAATAACCAAAATTTGTTTTAATATTATGTAAATAATTATTAGTTATATAATTTTTTGAAAAATTATTTATTAAAAGAATCATATATATATTTTGATTCAGAAAAATTACAGCGTAGAACTCTGTTTACAAGAAATAAATAAAACAGTTATGAAGACAAATAAATTTTATTCTATACATTTTTTCCCTTCATCAAAAGCAATACAGATTTCAAATCTCCAAAATTAATACTGTTTCAGCAGGCTACTACAGGACTTTTGACGGGATATAGAAATGATTAACTAAACAGAATAATATATAATTCAGTAAACGACAAAGTCAACACCATAAAAAAATAATAAATACAAATATTAGTCTACACATATATATTGTAGCTTTATTTTTCTTATGCTCAATGTGTGTGAGAAGCCATTCTAGAAAACCTTCTTTTTGTGTATTATTTCTACTTAATTACATTGTGTTTTTCTTTTTACTGCAATCAGAATCTATCTTAATATCAGCCTATCTAGTTTTTACAAAAAAGGGACTAGGGAAAAACATCCCATGACAAATTAACTGAGATTTCAGCTCCTAAATTGAATTCAATAAAAGATCAATTGGACCGAGACAAATTAAGAGGTCAACTACTGTTTATTACTAAAGCCCTCGTGTAGCTGAACACTGTGACGTTAATATTCAATCAGTCAACCAACTGTTTATTACTTTTTTTTAATTACGATTACATCCCAAAATATTTTCCAAAAATATATGAAATTTATCCTCCAATAATTCTTGACAGCTAATATAAGCAAATTTTAGAAATAATTATTGATCATACTATTATTCCATACATTATAAACCCTAATGATTTTAATAATTTCATACTTCTCAGAGATCTTTGTTATACATCTTTAAGTATTTGTAACGGATTTGAGTTCGAATTGTTTCATGAATATTTCATTAATATATCCAAAAAAATTACACACACACTCACATATGTACATGCACACTCAGGCACACACGTACGCTGACATACACAGGCACGCACGTAAGCTGACACACTAACACACACACAGGCCCATTAACACACACACATGCCCGCTAACATACGCACACTAACATACACAGGGCACACTAACACACACAGGTGCACACTAACACACACATAGGCACACACTAACACACACACAGGCACACTAACACACACAGGCGCACACTAACACACAAACTAGGGCACACTAACACACCCAGGCAACTCCACACACACAAAGGCACACAACACCACACAGGGCACACTAAACACACATGGGCCCAATAACAAACATATGGGGCCACACTAACACACACACAGGCACACTAACACACACACAGGTACACTAACACGCACACACAAACTTATTCCCCGTGCTAAAGTAATCATTCTAAAGCTCCCTAGATTACTTACGCTTTTTAAAAACCGTTGATTGATTGATTGAATATTAACGTCGCACTGTTCAGCTACACGAGGGCTTTCGGTGACGGACTACGTAATTTTGAACCATGGTAAAGGGACGGGGACACCTGTGGTGAGTGGCACCTCTCCCAACTACCACACCCCCACCAACGGGAGGACGTTTCGCCTCGACAGTTTTTAACGTGCATCCCCGCCCCAGGGGGTCTTTAGGGTACGGGGCCTGAATTTGGAAAAGGCAAGCCAGGGTCCGATACCTATACCACTCGGCTACCGCGGCCACTTAAAAACTGTTGAAGGAACCTTGCAAAATGAGCTTAAAGGAACAGTAACTTTTCTTTAAAAGCTATTTCTTTCGGTTTTTCATCGTTTTCAAATTCCAAGTGTGTGTAGTGGTTTTTTTGTTTTTGCAAAAATCTTCCAAAGAAAGTTTTTGTAAGAAAAGACGCATTTACTCATCATAAATAGAAATCCTATGACCGGTGAACATTCGGTCCTGTACCCTGCCTTAATTAGTCTTAATTCAACTGTCGAAAAATATTAGAGAGCACGTACACTAATGACATAGGTGCTATTGTAGTGTGGACACATTTGTAAAATAAATAAATGAATAGAAATCCAAATTTTCAAACTAAAAAAGGGTTTGTGCATCGCGTCAAAAGAAAAGAAAAGAAATTTCAGAAAAAAATATACTTCTATTTCTCGGTTGTTCCTCACTAACACTAAGTGGTTTTTTTAAATAATATTACGTTATACCCAGCGCCTAAGCATAATATTTACTTTTAATCTCCTTTATTTTAACTAATGTAGGTGTACAATTTTCAATTCTAAAAATATAAATATGAAATGATTGGAATTGATGGAACGACTTAACTTTCTTTTAAGAAACAGTTGAAAATGAGATTTATTCTCTAAAAATGTTCCCATACGCCTGTTTTATCATCCACCCAAATGGTGCTCGACCATGAAAGTGTTCCATAGAAATAATTTTTTTTATAACACAGATATTTCACATGTAAAGAAAATAAAATTCTAACTTTTTTGAGGCATCATGTTATTTAAGAAACGATGAAATGAAGAAAGAAACAAACCCATTGATTTGACCATCTGTTCACCTGAGGAAGTGAATCAAATGCCACCTGTCTTTCGATATGTCACTCCATATATATAAATTCTAATATCTTATCTTATTAAATATCTCATTCCTTTGAAAACAGGTCAAACAGATACTTTTTATTTCTTGATGTGAGCAGTTCATATGATGGTTCGTCTCAATTACGACAGTCTTTTTGTAATTGAAAATATTTTAGCTTACAAAATGAATTAAAAAAGGAAAATATGATGTAGTAACAATAATATAACAAATTACACGCTTAGGAACATTTGGAGAAAAAAAAGTGTAGAGGTAATGGAACTTGTGCACAAAAGCTATTTTTCGAAAGATTTTTTCTCTTGTTCGTCTTGGGAAGTGAAGTGATTTCAATCTATACCATTCGATTTAATCAAACATTTTGTTTATTCGATCAATGCTTGAGTACCTTAGGAACCCTTTTAAAGCAGGCCTAAAGTTTAAAATTTTAAGAGATAATCTATTAAAAACTGCGACCCACGGATCAGATGCGCCTTCCCCCCTCCTTCCCTAGTAGTTCTATCGGGCCAAACACATATTTTAAGAAAAATTTGCTGGAGTTTTTAATTCTAACATGCTTTAAAAAGAATCCTTTTTTTTTTACTTGCTCCATGTTTTACACATGTGATAGTTTCCGTAAAATATGAATATTTTTTGCATATGCAAAATATAGATATAAGTATTTATTTAGAAATTTATTTAAAAGTATTTAAATGCTCAAAACATGCCTCCCCCTTCCCCCAAATAAACTTTTTTTATCAGTTAACATATAACTTTATCTCTCGGAATTATTACATCTCGATTCGAAGAAAATTATGAGAAACTCCTAGAAATATTGTCACGTGTTCTTTCCTCTGCACTAGAATCAAAAATTTTCAAAATATGTCATATTTTTAAATCATTATTGAGTTTTATAATAAATTACATTTTTTTTTTTGATCCACTACATTTTTTTTTTCCTTTTAACTCCTTAACTGGTTTACCCGTAATCCGTACGGGCTTCCGAAAGTTTGCCACAATTGGTTTGCCCATATGCATACGCACTAATATTTTCTTCCTTCTATATTTGATTTGCACATATTTTTAGTTCTTATTGTGATATTATTTTTTTATTTATAATGGGCTACGGATTTGAGTTTTTCCATCGCAGACCTAGTACATTCCCCAGAACCTGGTATCTCTTTTTAGTGCGGCACCCTATAGGCGGATACCAATCGCCGCAGGTAGTTTTGACGGCCAGTTTCCTCCCAAGAGGGAGACACCTGAGCTCTGACGATGCGAACCTGTACTAGGGTTTAATTTTGACGACAGCACCCAAGCCAAACAGGCACTTTAGGAATCTTTCACATGCCTTATAATTATACTGCATAACCGCTGTCAATTTCCTGCATCATGGAAATCTACCGACTTGGGCCGGGGTCGAACCCGCAACCTTGGGTACAGAAGGACAGCTCCAAACCAACCACATCACCCAGCCGGCTATTGTGAGATTATTAGAGTTAGTGTTTTTATATATATAAGAAATGTAGTTTCTCCATGGTACTGAAATTCTTCTCATCAGAGATTTTCTTTGTGAGGAAGGCGGGAATTTTTCATTGAAGGCAGGCATTTAGATCCTTGAAAATATTCGATAGTGAACAGGGATTGGCAAAGCACTATGCAATTTGTTGCTTGAAAAGAAATAAAAATGGGAAAATAATCTGAAAAAAAAACATCTATATTTTCTGTGTCCCCATTGCAACGTAAGCCATGCTTCATATTATGTATGCATATATGCACACCCCCACACACAATCCTCAACCGTTTGAAAATGAGGTACGAACATGAGGTTTTTTGTATGTATGAGAGAAATTCTTTTAAGGTATCTCTCTCTCCGAATACGTTCGGAACCGTGATTTTGCAAAAGCGCATAAATGGATACTTTTCATGATGTTTAGAGTCACTTAGATTAGAATAACATTTTGACAAAAAAAAATTATTTATAAGTACAATATTTTGGCAAAAAGTTAACTTCAAAAATTATTTTTCAAAATGTTTTCCTTTTGGGAAAACTGCTTCTATTATAATAATATTTTTCCTGTATGTAGCCTCGGGCCTCTGTCCAGACGCTCCAACCGGAATTTTTGAAATTAAACTTAAAGGGGGGTTATTTAACTCTACAAAAGGACAATTTAAAAAAAACCCAACAATACAAGGGTTTGTAATTAAAATAATGGGGTTTTTAAAATAAGAAGAGTTTTTTAAAGGTCTAAATTTTCATAAAATTTTTTGTAATAGAAGCATTGTACAAAGGAAAATTTTGAAAAAAATATTTTTCTAATTATTCCCAAAAAAAGGATTTAAAAATTTTTTTTGTAAAAAAATTAAAAAATTTAAAATATCTAATTAAGTGACACTAATTCATGAAATTTCCATTTAGCTTTATATACTTTCCCCCAAAACCAACCTTTAAAATGGTAAACATTTATGTGAATGTATTAAAATTTTTTCATATTTCCGAATCACGTTCGGAACCTAATTTAAAGCAGAAATTGATATTTTATATTTTGATAAAATTTAGAATAAATTTTAAAATTTAAAAAATTTTTTTTAAAAGAATTAATAATTTTTCCAACTTTTTGTAAAAATTTTTTTAAATATTTCTTTTTCCTTTAAATGATTTAAATGCTTCAATATTTGATTTCCTCCAATTCTAATAACTTTTTCGTTTTTTTTAAAAATTTCCCCTCGTTGTCTTAAAATATGGAAAAACCCCAAATTTCTAAGTTATATATTTCAAAATTTATTTGAGCCTCTGTACAGAGGTCTAGCTATATACAGGCAAAAAATTAGTATAATAGAAGCATTTTTCACAAAAAGGGGAACATTTGGAAAAAAATTTTCTAAGTAATTTTCCCAAATATTGATTTAAAATTTTTGTCAAAAAAGTTCTTTCCCCTTTTATACCTTATTCCAATCTAAGTGAAACTAAATATCATGAAAATTATCCATTTATGCGCTTTTAAAATTTGGTTCCGGAACGTAGTCGGATACCTTAGGGTTTTGTTCCCCAATTATAAAAAAAAAAAAATAATGTGAAACTTTGAAATGAAAAATTAAAATAAAAGTCTTCCATTTTGACATTCTGTTGAGTATTATGCTTAGTTATATGCAATTTGTAAGGATTCCGCCTCCGTGCCTAAAGGTGTGGGAGAAAGGGAAGAAATACTAGTCGTGTTCAAAATCCCTTAGTTTATTTGCAACACAAACCACAGCACAAGATCGATCAATCAAAACTAAGAGATGCACCCAATTTAAGCAATATGAAGACAATTAACGAGGTACACTAGGTATGTGTAGACTTTAATTACCGTTACATTACTTCAATTCAAATACACTGCCTTCTTAGCTATCTAATCCATATTTAATTTCCAATGACAAATCATCACCTTAATTATTACAATGATCAAATACTAAGTATCTGTTTAACTTTTTTGAAAAACACGCCCGCTACAAACTACCCCTAACCTCTTTTCCTTCAAAGCATAGACTTAATACAGTAGTCGTAATTTACATGTTTACGATCTCTTCTTCAAAGGAAGCGTTTTAATAAAATAGTTTTTAAGGTATCCGACTACATTCGGAACCGTGTTTTAAAAAACCACGTAAATGGATAACATTTATTATATTTAGTGTCCTTAGTTAAAAACATTAAAAATTTTTAAGGACATTATGAAAAAAAATTATTTAAATACAATTTTTTTAAAAAAAATTGGGGTAACCTTTTTTCCAAAATGTTCTCCTTTTGAAAAAAATGCTTCTATTGTTTTAATTTTTGCCTGTATATAGCTGGGTCTCTGTACAGAGGCCAAAAATTTTGAAACCAAAACGGAAGTGGGTTTTTACCCATTTTTTTTCGAAAAAGAAGGGAAAATTTTTTAAGAAAATACGCCTATTTTTCAAAAAATTAACTCTGAAAATAATGTAATTTTTCAAAATCATGGTTGAGCCTCTGAAAAATCGAGCTATTTGAAAAAAATTACAAAACTTTTTACAAAAGGAGAAAATTTGGAAAAAAGGTTAATCTAAGTTAATTTTCCAAATATTGTTTTAAAAAATTTTTTTTGTCGCCTTAAAAAAAATTTCCCTTTTTCAATCAAAAATTTACTAAATTTTCATTTATGCGTTTTTTCATGGTTCCCAACGTACATCCCCAAAGGGCCCAAAAATCCCGACTTTTTTGGTGGGAAAATCGCGGATAGAGGCACAAATTTTACCGCTTAAGTGGTTAATTGCCCACTTCCAAAATGTTTGTCATTGCTAATCTAAATCAATGAATGTCACCCTTTTGGAATGATTTTCATTACAATAAACATTTTTAGTTGGTTGGTTTGAATCTTTTAGCACTGATCCGTGTTGAATACGTTAACTGTATTTAGTAATTATGATAGAGTAACTTGTTTCTCATTAAAAAAATACATTTGTTTGATTTATGTGTACTTTATTTTTGTTTCAGAGAATGTAGAGAAATGTTTGAAACGTGCACTCCGTCTGAGGAGTGCTGTGGAGATTTAATGTGCATGAAGAGCTTTTTCGATGGTGTTTTTATATGTCAAGAACTGTTATTATAACTGATTCTTCGACAGTTTTTTTCTTCTTCTTAAAAAACATTCTTGTCTTGAAAATGGGATAAAAACCTTTAGAACTTTTTATTTTAGAAATTATTTGAAATATTTGAGAAGAAAAAAAAATTGTAAAAATGGTTTGCAAAAATGTGTTTAAAACATTCCAAAAGTACAATTTAAGCAAATAAAGTATTTATTATAAATGCATGAATGTTTTATTTCAGAATTCAAATTATACCGGGTGTCCGAAAAGTATGTGACTACACTTTCAAATATTAATTACAAAAAAAACAACAAAGAAATTCATTTGTGGTTTTTTGTTGTTCCATAAAGAAAACATAAATATATTTTTTACAATGTTTTTCTGCACGATTTCGTAGTAGTGGTATCTACATAAGCCAGTAACAATCTCTGCACAATGTGATCCTCTTGGTATAGTGGTTAAGTTATTCGGTTTACGGAGCAGAAGGTACCAGGTTCTAACCTTCATTGGTGACCCTGGCTAAACGACGCAAACCTTAGCGGAGCAGACGTGGCACCATCTATCCACCTCCAGAGCAACAAAAAAGCCACTACACATGCATGACTCAGCACTGAAAAGCGGTCAGTTCCACATAACCCAGCACTCAAGTCGTCAATACACACTTGATGCAATAACTCCCCCCTCCCCAAAACAATTTAGGGGTTCGCCTATCCGTCTCCCCACGACAAGTGTGTGGCGGGGGTTTATATAACGTAAAACCTACGTACTAGATATCTTTAGTGCATTGATAGTTTGTGCTTACGGAACCAAAGTCGCGAGTTCTAGTCTTCCTGTTAATGGCGCGTAACTCATCGAGTCTATTTCTAGCCACGTTCTATGAAGCAGTGCAAGATCAACAATCTGAATGGTCATTGTAATTCGACTTCATTTTATCA
Source organism: Trichonephila inaurata madagascariensis (assembly GCA_019973955.1). NCBI lineage: Eukaryota > Metazoa > Arthropoda > Arachnida > Araneae > Nephilidae > Trichonephila > Trichonephila inaurata. The sequence goes on along the minus strand of BMAV01025339.1, from coordinate 31,219 downwards.
GTGTCACTAATTGAAAATTTGTAAACAGTGTTTTTTTCACCTATCCCTTCAAGAAGTACAAAGTTTTTATGTCCAAGACATCAGTGGGGCTCATGTTGATTTCCTTTTTCCCATCCACCCGGGGGACTTTTTGTCATTTCCTAACCCTGGTGTGGTGATGCCTCACTTACTTTGTACATGTGTTGCACATGTGAATTCTATAAACCATGCTATATATATACAACTTGTGGCTTGTTTTTACTGTGAAACCATTTTAAAACAATAACGATGAAAAACGCGGAAGTTGCGCCATCTAGTTGATTTTAAATTAAACAGAAACCTTAATCTTTTTTTTTTAATGGAACATAAAAAAAAATCGTAAGAATAAATGTAGTCATATTTTTTCAGATACTCTATATTAGTAGTTCTTAAGCTTTAGATCGCTGTGGCCCCTTTATGTATCAGGGTGGCATCGCGGACCCCCAAGATTTAGAACATCCCTCCCCCACTTAATATTCTTGATAAATTCTAGTAGAGTTTCTATATTGAGGACTATTTAGTAATCTAGTCTTTTTAAAATCTTACAATTTTTCCCAACCCATCGGGAAAAAGAAGGGAATGTTATATGATGAAACCCGGTAGGGGCGTCTTAAAAACTCTTTAAGCCCCCCCCACCTCCCCCCTGCAAAAAATTCCCCCTCTATCTTTTTAAAAATAGGTGTATACAGCATGCATTGTCAAATATTCGTTTCAATGGTAATTTAAAACAAATAAATGTGCACTATATTCACTGTCTCTGAAATCCTAAGTACAAACCCACACGACTGTTGGTCGCTTTTCGACTAAATGAGTGGCATGATTGTTTATAGTATTTGGGGTAGGTCGAAGGAAAAAAGTCATCACATAATAATGCTTTCGACTTTACAGTTGACGTGCAGTTTGAAATTTCGTTTTTCAGAGAATATATCGGAATAAAATTTTTATCATTAAAATTATCCGGGGTCATTTTTTATTAATTATCTTGAAACCGATTTTAAAAAAAGGATAAATGGATAAATTTGGGAAAATTTTTGTCATTTTAATTAAATAATGTATAAAATTTTTTTAAGGAATTTTTTTACAAAAAAAATTTTTTATTACAATATTTTGGAAAAAATTTTAGAATAATTTTTTTCCAAATTTCTCTTTTTGAAAAAAAGTTCATTATAATAATATTTTGCTGCTATAGCCGACCTCTCAGAGGCTCAACTAGAAGTTTTGAAATATACAACTTAGAAGTGGGGTTTATCCATGTCTTACGACAACAGAGGGGAGCAATTTTAAAAAAAAACGCCGATAATTATTTCAATTGATTATAACTCTGAAAATAATGTGAATTTTTCAAAAATCTTTTGAGCCTCTGTAAAGAGGTCTGAGCTATATACAGGCAAAATATTATTATAATAAAAGCCTTTTTCACAAAAGGAGAACATTTTGAAAAAATATTATTTTAAGTTTTTTGCTAAAATATTGTATTTAAATAATTTTTTTTTGTCAAAACAATTTTATACATGTAGTCTAATCTAAGTGACACTAAATATCATGAAAAATATCCATTTATGCACTTTTTTAAAATCATGGTTCCGAACTTAGTCGGATACCTTAAGAATATCAAACATTCTTCACATAGCCTGCAGAATGTACTTATAAAATGTAAACATTAAGGGATTTTTGTTCCCCAATTATAAAATAAAAAATAATGTGAAACTTTAAAATGAAAAATTAAAATAAAAGTCTTCCACATTTTGGCATTCTGTTGAGTATTATGCTTAGTTATATGCAATAAAAATGTACAATTTGTAAGGATTCCGCCTCCGTGCCTAAAGGTGTGGGAGAAAGGGAAGGAATACTACCCGTGTTCAAAATCCCTTAGTTTATTTGCAACACAAACCACAGCACAAGATCGATCAATCAAAACTAAGAGATGCACCCAATTTAAGCAATATGAAGAGAATTAACGAGGTACGCTAGGTATGTGTAGACTTTAATTACCCTTACACTTATCTAATCCATATTTAATATCCAATGACAAATCATCACCTTAATTATTACAATGATCAAATACTAAGTATCTGTGTTACACTTTAAATTTGAATAATCACTGCTTCACTAGCAGTCTATCCTAACTCTCTTTTTCTATCTTAAAGCATAGACCAGTGATGGCGAACCTATGACCCTTGGGTCAGACACTCCACGCAAGTTTTTTAACTGACCCACGATTGCTATGCAACCACTTGTTTGTTTACACGGGTTTATTTAAATTTTCTAATTTGTGTGGACTATTTATATTCCATTTGAATTTTTTCAAGCCCATTGACACAAAAGCAATTTAAACGCTGTCTATAATCTTCGGCTTGATCATTACAATTCTTAACACTGGCGTATCTGGTCCTGAGTGGATCTCGAATCCAAATTCTTTGGATTCCCTTTTTGTGTGCTCTCAATATTTTACGATCTCTTCTTACACATTTTAGAGCCCCTGAAGCTTGGCGGCACCGTATCATTGATCCTGCGGTATCTACACCCTTGGTTCCAAAGCTACGCAAACGACAACGAACGTAAATGAAAGCATGTAGTATTTGAAATAAAGCAAAAGTGTTTAAAAAATATCAAATAAAGTGTATAAGTTTGCTCACATTTTGTTTGTCGAAAAACATTCGAAAACCAAAGCAAAAAACCATGTTCAAAGCACTTTCTTCAGATAAAATGCACTTTAATCAGTTATGTTTGTAGAAAGAGACTTCCTTAGCGCCCTTTTTTATCCATTATAAGCCAATTGAATTTAAAGATGTTTAGAGTTTTAAGAATACTCAGTTAAAATTTTTTAAACCTAACTGTAGTGCAAATAGGAATTAGTGACCCACACACTAGTACTAAAAAAAATATGAACGAAATTTGACCCACGTTCAAAAGGTTCACCATCCCTGGCACAGACTTAATACAGTAGTAATAATTTACATGTTCACGATCTCTTCCTTCAAAGGAAGCGTTCTAATAAAATCAGTTTTTAAGGACCAAAAATTCTCCAAGAGCTTTGTTAGTGAGAAGATCGCGGATACAGCGGTCACAAATTGACCGCTTAAGTGGTTAATTGCCCACTTCCAAAATGTTTCTCATTGCTAATCTAAATCAATGAATGTCACCCTTTTGGAATGATTTTCATTATAATAAACATTTTTAGTTGGTTGGTTTGAATCTTTTAGCACTGATCCGTGTTGAATACGTTAACTGTATTTAGTAATTATGATAGAGTAACTTGTTTCTCATTAAAAAAATACATTTGTTTGATTTATGTGTACTTTATTTTTGTTTCAGAAAATGTAGAGAAATGTTCGAAACGTGCTCTCCGTCTGAGGAGTGCTGTGGAGATTTAATGTGCATGAAGAACTTTTGGGATGGTGTTTTTATATGTCAAGAACGGTTATTATAACTGATTCTTCGACATTTTTTTTTTCTTCTTCAAAAACATTCTTGTCTTGAAAATGGGATAAAAACCTTTAGAACTTTTTTTTTAGAAATTATTTGAAATATTTCAGAAAAAAAAATTGTAAAAATGTTTTGCAAAAATGTGTTTAAAACATTACAAAAGTACAATGTAAGCAAATAAAGTATTTATTATAAATTGCATGAATGTTTTATTTCGGAATTCAAATTATGCCGGCAGTCCGAAAAGTATGTGACTACACTTTCAAATATTAATTACAAAAAAACCAAAGAAATTCATTTGTGGTTTTTTTGTTGTTCCATAAAGAAAACATAACTATTTTTTACAATGCTTTTCTGCACGATTTCAATGTATTTGTAGTGGTGGTATCTACATAAGCCAGTAACAATCTCTGCACAATGTGATCCTCTTGGTATAGTGGTTAAGTTATTCGGTTTACGGAGCAGAAGGTACGAGGTTCTAACCTTCATTGGTGAACCTGGCTGAACTTCGAAACCACACAAACCTTCGCGGAGCAGACGTGGAGCCATCCATCCGTCACCAGAACAGCAAAAAAAGCCACCACACATGCATGACGCAGCACAGCAAAGCTGTCAGATCACAAGACGCAGCACTACAAAGCCGTCAGATCCATATGACGCAGCACTCAAGCCGTCGATACACACTTGACGCAATAACTCACACACTGGCCATAACAATGGTATCGTACGTTCGCCTATCCGCCTACTCACTGACAGTGGAATATGTGGTGGTGGTGCTATATAAGCCAGTAACAACCTACGTACTACGATGATCATTTTGTGCATTGGATATGTTATGTGCTTACGGAACCAAAGGTCACACGAGTTCCAGCCTTCATGTTAATGGCGCGTAACACATCGAGTCTATTTCTAGCCACGTTCTATGAAGCAGTGCAAGATCAACAATCTGAATGGCTACTGTACTTCGATTTCATTTTATCAGTGTCGCTAATTGAAAATTTGTAAACAGTGTTTTTCCCCTATCCCTTCAAGAAGTACAAAGTTTTTACGCCCAAGAGATGAGTGTGGCTACACTGTTGGACTTCCTCTTTCCATCCATTGCCCAGGGGACTTTTTGTCATTTCCTAACCCTGGTGTGATGATGCCTCATTTATTTTGTACATGTGTTGCACATGTGAATTCTATAAATCATGCTACAACTAGTGCTTGTTTTTGCGGTGAAACTATTTTAAACGATAACGATGAAAAACGTGGACGTTGCGTCATCTTAATCTTTTTTTTAAATGGAACATAAAAAAAAAACCGTTAGAGAAAATGTAGTCATATTTTTCAGATACTCTATATCAGCAGTTTTTAAACTTCAGATCGCCTGCGCCCCTCTTTATGTATCAGGGAGGCATCGAGGACCCCCAAGATTTAGAACATCCCTCCCCCACTTAGTATTTTGATCAAAATTCAAGTTCTAGTAGAGTTTCTATATTGAGGACTATTTAGTAATCTAGTCTAATATGGCACATCTTACAATTATTTCAAGAGGACATTCAGAGTCTGGAAAAGAAGGAAATCTCAATGTTATATGATGCAAACCACGGTAGTGATGTCTTAAGATTCTTTTAAGCCCCCATGCAAAAGTTGGCCCTAGCTATCTTTAAATGTAGGCAGTATACAGCATGCATTGTCAAATAATAGTTTCAATGGTAATTTAAAACAAATAAATGTGCACGACTCACAGTGTCAAACCCTAGGTACAAACCGGCTCGACTGTTGGTCGCATTTCGATTAAATGAGTGGAATGATTGTTTATGGTATTAGGCCTAAGTCTAGACATGGAAAACGGTCATCACATAATAATACAATCTTACGACTTTTACTTGTTGACACGCAGTTTGAAATTCCCTGTTTTTCAGAGAATATATACGGGAATAATATTTGATCATTAAAATTATCCGGATCATGATCTTATTAAAGTATCCGACTACGTTCGGAACCGTGATTTTAAAAAAGCGAATAAATGGATAATTGGCATAATATTTAGTGTCATTTAGATTAGAATATATGAAAAGTGATTTGGACATTTTGACAAAAATTATTTAAATACAATATTTTGCAAAAATTAACTTTAGAATAACCTTTCTTTTTGTCAAAATGTTCTTTTATTAATATTTGTCTGTATATAGCTCAGACCTCTTTACAGAGGCTCAACCATGATTTTTGAAAAATTCACATTATTTTCAGAGTTACATTTATTTGAAATAATTATCGGCGTATTTTCTTAAAATTTCTCCCTTCTGTTTTCGTAAAACATGGATAAACCAACTTCCAAGTTATGCGTTTCAAAAATTCTAGTTGAGCCTCTGTACAGAGATCTGAGCTATATACAGGCAAAATATTAATACAATAGAAGCATTTTTTACAAAAGGAGAACATTTGGAAAAAAGGTTATTCTAAGTTAGTTTTTTGCCAAAACATTGTATTTAAATAATTCCTTTTGTCAAAATGTCCTTAAAACAATTAGATACATGTATTCTAATCTAAGAAACACTAAATATTATGAAAATTATCCATTTATGCGCTTTTTTGAAATCACGGTTCCGAACGTAGTCGCATACCTTAAGATAGAGCTGAGATAATTTTAATAATAATTTTTTTAAAAGAAAAAATACAAAAAACCCTCATGAAACTCTTTATCAGAACATAGAGAATGTAATGAGTATTGCAAATGAAGCTTTGACAGCTTTGGGATACCTAAATTCAAGTATGCAGTTTGACGGCAAGCTTCAAAAATGTATGGATACTATTTGCATCAATTTATTTACACATTAGTTCTACAACAAAAAAAAATGTGTGCGTGTATCAGTGTGAACACGTAGTAGAAGTTCACTTCTTTGGCTTATATGTGTTGAATTGTATAATAAAGTTTTATTTTGAAGTAATCTTGTATACAATTAACAAATTTATTATTATCATTATTATTTCAAACTGCATTTAAAAAAACAGCTAGGATGGAAAAGGTATAAGTATAAACACACAAATTTTCATTTTCAATACATAATACTAAAAAAAAATTTTGTATACATTTATAGAAAACTATCATTATTATTAATCTCTTTCCATTATGCTTATGGTGTTTCAATTCATACTTTTGTTATCAAAGGCTTGTGGTAGCTAAAATAAGAAATTTAAGTTTTGAACTCAATATCGTTTAAGAATCTCGAAAACACTGCATCAATCATAGTATTTCATTTTGTCGTTTATATTATTCTGTTATTTTATAGAGATAAGGCGAAATGGTTTTTTTGCGTCTTAATTTTTCCCCTATTTGAGGTAAATCTGGAAACTCAAGCCATATTGATAATATAATCCTTCATCATTTGTTTCTACATGAATTAGCTTTCCAACTTCACCATTTGGCAATCCATCAGTCCCATCAATATTTGTGGTAATCATGTAATAAATATTATTCACATAAATAATTGTTTGATAAGGCAATTCCACTTGTATCAATTAATGACATCTTATGTAATTTTTGACGAACGAAAGTTTCTTGTTCTTTTGAAAAGTACAACCAATAGATACATTTTTTGCAGTTGAAGTTATTCTGTCCGCATATGCATTCAATATATACACTGGTGTGCAAAACTTAAGCAACAATGTAAAAATTTAGCAGATAGCCATGAAATTGCAGAAAAGGAGGTCTGGAGATCAGTAGAGGGAACACGTAAGTCAGTAGAAACGTTATGTGTATGCAAATATCAGGAACAAAACGTCAGAAGCGATGTGAGCGTACGCAAAATGCGTGATGTCGGCGCGCGCTGCTCAACAGTAGAATGAAATGAAGGACGGAGACGCAATTCACCATATTCTCTGCAAGTGCCAGTGAGTCAGTTCATGAAATATGGCTAGAAGAAATCATCTGGATGACTTCACACGTGGAAGAATGATCGGAAAGCTGGAGGAGGGGCGTACTGTCACCAGTGTAGCTGCAGAGTTCGGAATCAACAAAGTGCCGTTTGCGCGCTTGGAAAGAGTTCCAAACCACAGGTACAGCTGTTAGAAAGGTTGGTGTGGCCGCCCGAGGACAACTGCAGGGGATGACCGATATATCATCCTGCAGGCGAAAAAAGTTCAACAGCAGTCAGCAAGCGCCATTGCTCAGAAACTCTGTACAGCAACAGGTCGACAAGTGTAGCGGTTTACTGTGGCCAGACGCCTTCACAAAGGGGGCCTGTTCGCCCGCCGTCCTGAACGCTGCCTCCCATTGAAAGATGGCCACCGAAGCCACCGTTTACAGTGGGACAGAGAGCAAAAACTGACAACTGATCAATGGAGTCGTATTCTCTTTACGGATGAGAGTCGGTTCAGTACCAGAAGCGATTCTCAACGCGTTTGATATGGAGGGAGATCGGGACCCGGTTTTATCCCAGTAACATCAAGGAAAGACATCGTTACGGTGGTCCTGAGTTCTTGTCTCGCTGGCATTATGCTGAACGGCGGAACTGAGCTTCCCATTTTCGACAGAGGGTCTGTAACCGGGGATCGCTAATGTGAGGAGGTACTTCTTCCCCCTCTGCATCTTTTCCGAGGTGCCATTGGCCCAGACTTCATCTTTATGGATGACAATGCACTGCCACATCGCACTCTTTGCTGTTGAGGAGCTGCTGGAAAGTGAAGATATCACTCGAATGGATTGGCCAGCGTGCTCCCCAGATTTAAATCCCATTGAACATGTGTGTGGGTGCTTTGGGAGACGTATTGCCACACGCTCACATCATCCGAGTACAACCAACAACTCAAACAGATGTTGATTGAGGAATGGGCATTCCTACCTCAAGAAATGTCTCACCAGCTGGTTCTGAGTATGCGGAGACGGTGCAAAGCAACCATTGTAGTAAGGGGAGGGCATATACCATATTAAGGAACAACTGCTTGTTGTTCTTCCTGTTGGATAGACAATCATGAGTCACGATACTATGCGTTCAATAAAGCTTGTTTTGTTTGTTTCCATACCTTATGCGTTGAAATTTTTTTTTTCAGCGCCGATGCTTTCGTCACCCTTTTACTTCCCATAAATTTCCCCCTCTTTTTAAAATTTTCCCTTTCCTGATGTTTTTTCTTGAAGTTATGGCAAAAAACCCCACCCTGTTGCTTAATTTTTTAAACACCAGTGTATATATATATATATATATATATATATATATATATATATATATATATATATATATATATATATATTATTACTATACTCATTGATGGTTGTTAGTCTGAATAATGGTATATCTTGCGGACACCTTAATTCGGCTTTTTTCACAATAAAAAAACGAGACTCAATAAAGAGTTATTTCTTTTTCCCACCCAAAAGGGTTTGCTCGGTTTAAAATTTTTAAAAGTATGAAGAAAAAATTTGGTTTTGACGCATGACTTCATTTAGTTCAAAAAATTTTTAGATTTCGTTATAAAACCCTTTTCAACGATGGTCTTTTCCCGGTTGCTTAAAAGATGGGTGTAGAAGGGGCCGGTGGTAAGGGGACCCCCAATTTCCCAAAAATAATACCCTAACCCACCAAAATTTGCCCAAAATTTTCCCTGTTGCTTGTTTTAATCTAATCAAATCTGCAGTTTCAGAATGTAACGGAAGTAATTTTGATAAAAAAAAATTTTTTAAAAGTTTTGCCGAACAGGTTTTTCCAAATAGCTACTGCTGCTTTACCAGTTAAATTTTACAAGTTATATATAGACAGTATCCATCATTGTTCGTATAGGGATTATAAATTTCCATCAAAAGTTTAATGACGAATGTTTTACAGCATCCGACAGGGCCGGTAAAAAAAATATGAAAAGGAGTTTAATCTGATGATAAAAGATGCGAAATAACATGAAATAAAAATCCTTTTTGTTTTTCGTTTGACATTCTCATTAATTGACAAAACCCTTTCCATTTTTTAAAAACTTTTTTTTTTTTTATTGATATAGGTCCTAGTTTATGAAATTTTGTTGCTCAGAAGAACCATTATTAAAAACAAAATAAATGTTTCTTTCCCACTTTTTTCCACTCGAAAGGGTGTTTTTTATTTGTTATGTCCCCAATTTTTTAATGAAACCCCTGAGAAAATGTGAAGTGGAGGGATGAAGCAGATGTTGATTCCCAATTTAGCGCGAAACTGGTTTCCGTCCCCAAAACCCCTTTGGGCCCCTTTGTAAAACCCGGCGCATTTTAAAAAATTTTTTTTTTATTTTGAAGGCTTAATTTTTAAGTTAATGTTTTACAATTTCACACATCGATTGAAAACAATGGAAATTTTTTAAGAAAAAAACCTAAGAATAGTTTTTAGAAAAAATTTCAAAAAAAGGCTAATAGACAAAAACCCCAAAAAAATTTTTTTAAAAAACCGAATTTTTTAAGCAATTTTTAAATTTTTTGTGCAGATTATGGATAATATTGTTCTACAACCAAAAAAAAAGTTTCTTGAGATTACTTTTTTATAAAAAACAAGTTTTTTTGATTTTTCCCAAAATTTTGAGTTTTTTTTGAAAAAAGAAAAAAAAAAATTTTTGGCATTTTTTTTTTAAAATGACTGATTCTAAAAGAAAAAAAACATGAACTTTTTTTGGGGTAGAATATAAACCATTAACGCGAAAGGAAATTAAAAGGGGGAAGGGTTTTAAAGGAAATCATTTTCATAAAACGTATCGATTTGGACTTTTTTTTAAAAAAAAATCGTAAAAAATAAAAAGTATAAATTATTTTGAAAAAAAAAATTATCCCATATCGTGGCAAAAAAAATGATCTCCCAATCTGTATTTGTTTTTTTTCGGGGTTTGAAAAAAAAGAATTAGATGGCTTTTGTTTCGTTCGTTATAATAAAACAGATTATTTTTAAAATAATTCAAATTCCCAAAACTCGGCATTCTAAATCTTTTTTTTATTTTTTTTTTCACTGTTCCTTTTTACATAAAAAAAAAATTTTTTTTGTTTACAAAATCGCTTCAATACAAGTTGAGTTGTTTCACTTATTATTATAAATTTCTTTGAGTTTTGAATTTATTTCAGTTTAAATATATATATTAAATTACATCTCGTGGTTATGGTATGAGTATGTGTTAAGCTCGCGAAAGCTTTTTTAAAAACCTGGTAAAAGTCGGAACTTCATACATCTTTAACTTACTTAACTGGTAATGCGTAACGAAAATTTTTCCCCAACGTGCCATAAGAAGTTAACTTCAATAAAAGTTATAACGTTCGGCGATAAGTTGTTGACCTTGATAGGGGTGTTATTTGAACCACCGATCTACTGGCCCACAGCCATACCGTGCATGCTTTAGACGACTGAGACGAAATCCTTGGCACCCCCTGGACTAGTTAAATATAACATCAAATAATAATAATTGGATTAATCTCCGTAGATTTCATTCATTTCGTTTAAAATTCCAGTAAACGTTTTAAAGTAAAGAAATATTAAATTAGGGGAACAGATGTTTTCTTGTACGTTAAACTCTTGTACGTTATTCTTGAATTACATATTCGAAACTTGATATTGCGTAACTTAAATCATAAGAAAGCAGAAAAACGGACTGTCAAAAATCGTTACATGATGATGTTCAAGATCAAAAACATTTCCATTTATCTACCATCTTTCCAAAATGTTTTACATCAATGGTTAAAAATTTAACATTTTTATTTTGAGAAATCTACACTAACTACTGCGTTCTGAGTTAGAAAATAAGCAGCACAATTTAATCTATTGCTTGAAACATCTGTTACAGATGGCGAATATATATGATAAGAAAATTACTTTATATTTTTTTTTCTTTTGACATTTAAATAGGAAAATAAAAGAATTGTCTCTGTACATAATTATAACTGAGACTGAATCTACCGTTATGCTTAAATATATGGGACTTGTTGATTTTGTTTAATATTCAAATATAAAAGAGAGCCCAAGATTTCTAATCGAACATAAGTAGAAAAGGTTTAAAATTTACTCTTCTTACTGGTAAGACTTTTTGTGTGCTTATGGCATTCTTTCACACAGCATTTTTTAGAAGATAAATTAGCAGTTATTAAATAAATCTAATTGAACGCATATATAATGTCTCCAAAATACCTTCAACTGTTATTTTTTATCTTTTTCCCTCCCCCTTTATCAATGGAAATTTTAAAGGGTTTAAAACTGGGTACATTACTTGATTATTTTTAAAAGTCATGCATTTTCAAAACGATATTACAAAAATGGATGGTCGGCAATTCCTTTTCTACCAGAAATTCAATATTATGAAAGTTTTTAGTTTTTTGAATAGGTATTTTCCCCGAATATTACAAAATTACCCACTGAATCTTACCACTTGATCTGGCTAAGAATTTAAGGGATCCTTTGAAATTTGATCCAAAATTTGGTAATTTTATTTGATATTTTCTTATTTTTTTTTAAATTTTGTTCCAAATAGTTGTTTTTTTATAAAAAAACAATCGTAGATATTTAAGTAATTATAAAAATGTGCTACAAAACTCATTAAAAAAATATTCTTACTACAATTTAGAACTGCTTTTTTTAAAAAAATTTAGCAATTTCACGAGCTGTCTTCAGTATATTAAAGTTAATTCCTTTTAAAAAGAAAGTGAGCATTTTTAATGCTTTTAAAGAAAAAAATACAAGCTTTTCCAGTTATAAGATGACAAACAAATTGGTAATCATTTTTTTAATATTAGAAAGCTGTGCTTTTAGATTCCCTCGATTGATTCCTAGCAAAACTTTCCAGATTGCTTCAGACTTATAAAAAAACTTTAAAACTTATACTTTTAATTTGGTTGCTCTTTTATTTCTCAAAATGTTTTTTTTTAAATAGATTTCACTGTTGACAATCATGAATAAGCTGATAATTGGGATCGTACTCATATTGGTGTTGAGCTGCCTTGTAGAAGCAACTCCTGCTATGAGAGGTATATTTATTTGAATATTTATTTTAACTATCTTTCGATAAATATTATACATCTTTAACTTTATATTTACATATTTTCCTCATAAAATACTGCTTTGTTATTACAATAGGCGCTCTTTTTACCTGTGACGGTTCAATTACAAGCACAATGAAAATAATAATAATAATAATGAATTTCTATCGGAATGCATCGTTTTTTTCTTTTGAAATAAATATTTAAAAATGTAGACTACAGTAGTTTTGTTTAAAAAAGATAAAACTATACACAGAAAATATGCTGTGATGAAGCCGGTCTCTTTCCCCTAATTGCTAAGAGTGGTGTCGACAGACGTGGAAAAATTCCTGTCGTTTCCCTAATTGCTGGGAAAGAATTTCGCAAGTGGGTGGTCAGAAATTCTGATCCTTTTTTCCCAGGCTATCCCGACTGTCAAAAGAGACATCGTAACATTGGGCTTTCGTTTTCTCATGATTTGGTGACGACAACGCGTCTGAGAGCTTACAATATGAGCCGAGACCGACTCCCGAAATAGGCGGGAAACGAACAAGAGATCAAAGAGGGATTAGGAGGTGAGGGATCGTGAGAGACGAGAGGTATATAGGAAGATCGAGGGAGTACCAAGATCAGACTTTCTTGAGGGAACCGATTGGAGGCACCTACAGCGATACTGAGTCCACGAATTAAGGCGGATTCCGAACCGTGGAGAGTGCTAAGGAGCCACCGCACGGCAAATTTCGAACCGGCGAGAACACCCCAAACTCGGAGGGGAATTACCGAGAGTTGGACCCCAGTGACATATCCTATGTATAGGACATTCCTCGAAAGAAAAACTTTAGTACCTTATTTCATGCGAGAGAAATAAGTCTGTGCAGCAAAAGAGGACTTTTTTCTGTGAACTCATTTTACAATCAAGTTGTAATGAAACTAATTTTGATGAATTTTCTTACTGTAAAATAAATAGTATTCAAGAGCTGTTTGAAGTCATTACGATGTGTATGAGTGTATTTGAGATTATTTTTCATCTTATGTTGTGATGTAATATTTAATATATTTCAAGAAATTCAGATTATACTTAACTGTTATCAGTGGCGTAAGGTAGAACATTAGAGCCCCCGCCTACAAAGTCAGGTTTGGGGCCTCAAGTCGGATCTTACAAAGGATTTCAAAACTATAACATCAGGTAGCCCTTTAATAGATGCCACACATTTCACTGCTGAATGTCCCTTTTCTTATTAAAGCCATAAAAATAGAATTCCTAAAAAAAAATTATTTCGATAACTCTAATAAGTAAAGATTTCTTTAACTTTGGCATTACTTTTAAATTGTCCATCCTTTTAATTAGTTGTCTCTGTTTCATCCTGAAGTAAAATGAACTCGAGGTGGGGAAACCAGAACTGCTTTTGTCGTAAGTGATCTATAACAGCGGTCCTCAACCTTTAGAACTTCATGGACCACTTAAGACATAATTTTATACGTAGATTACTAATATGGTGGATCCCTTTAACTATATTGTGACTTATTTATTTAGATCTCTATTTACATTTCCATATCACTGAAAAGGAACTTCATGAAAATCAAGAACAAACACACAAACCGGTAACGCAAAGCAAAATCAGCAAACTGAAGTGTTATGCCTCCAATTTACCATGATTGCCTACTATCACTTTCAAATGTCACTAAATACATCGGTAAAAGTACTAAAAGTCCCTCAGAGTAGTAAATAAATGTTTTTTTTTAAAAAAAAGTATAATCCCTATTTTATAATACGTTTTGGTATTCATCATTTTTGAGAAACTGAATCTTCATAAAAATACAACTAATGTCCCTTTTTTCTGCTTATCATCGAAGATTTTTCATTAACCTTATATTTAAAAAAATAGTTGTTTATGCTTTTTTCTAACAAAAATATTTATATTTATTATAGCCACTGGAATAAAACGCTACAAATGAAACTGGGGAGCTGAAGGGGAAAATTTTAGCAATTACCTGCTCTCAAATAAAAGGGGGGGATTTTTTGCTAATTTTTATGCAAAATAGGAGCCTGAATCCAAATAGAACCCTTATGCTTTAGAACCCGATGGTGCAAGTCATACAAAATAAAAATCTTTAGATGAAACGAGGTTGCGAAAGGGACATCAAAGATATTTATTTATAGGTACCTTTGATTCACATTTAAATTGTTTGATCTATTGAAACAAGTAGTGAAACACAACTTTGGGCCCATTCTTTGACCTGATCTCCAACTTGGCAATCGAAGTTAAACTGATAAGCAGAGCTTTAAGAAGGGGAGAAAGAGGTTTTCGTTGTGCTTTTAAAATCATTTCAACACGTAATGCAACAGAAGCTATCAAGATGATTTTAACTACAAATGACAAAACAAAATTAAACAGTAATATTAATATCAATCAATCAATATTAATAACAGTTTACCCTCAAAAACTGAAATTAACTCTTGAAAAGTCGGAGAAATATAAATTGAATCTCATTTGACAAAATTTAGACAACTAGAAAACACAGAGTTAAGAAACGCGTGGGAGTTACTCAGAGCAGCAACATTGTTACAATGATTCATCAAAATTTCCTTGTCAAGGGCTTCAGAAAGTCATTGCATTTAATGCCCACAGCGGAGCTTCGCAAATGAAAAATCTACTGAAAAAAAATTTCATGAAGTTAAACTTCTAATTTAGTGCCATTTTAAATTTGCAACTCATTTCTTAACTAACTGCAGACTTTAATACAGAAAAGGTTCGATAATGGTGCCAAAAAGACTTAAAAATTCATACACATAAAAAAATACCAGCCTTACGTCGAAGAAATTGATTTCTTATATATAGTTTTCCTTCCTTCCTTCCTTCCTCAGTAGCTCAACATCCCAGGGTGGACCTTGCCTTCTTAAGAAGCCCTTTCCAGGTGAGCCTTATTATTGCTAGTGTTCTACACACAACTCTTAGTTCTCAAAACTAGATCTTATTCTAGACCGTCAATCCGTCTTAGATTTGGCCTGCCTTTTCTCCGTGTGCCAATCGGTTGGGCATTGAAGACTTTTTTAGTGGTGCGGTCTTCGTCCATTCTGACAACGTGACCTGCTCATTTTAATTCGTTTGTATTTTTGATGGGAAGTTAACAATGTTCGATTCTTTTATATGGGGGAGAGAGCTGGGAAAATTTTATTTTCTTCGCCATGTTCCTTTTTCCCTGAATTCCTCTAAAATAAATATTAAAATTTTCCCTTTTCGCGAGATACTTTTATGTTCCCTTGCGAGACGGGGACCAAGTTTCACATGCATTTTAAATACGATCTTTAAGATTTTTAACAATAAAACCCTTTGTTTTTCTTTTTTTAAATTCGATTTCATGTATTTTCGTATATACCGTTTTGCTGTGTTTAAATAAGACAAGAATCGCATTGTTTTTAGAATCTTTGAATTTCTTGCTTCTGTAGGTATTTCTTTACCTCATCAGATATTTTTTTTATTACAGAAATTGTAAGAAAGAAGGCGAGCGTTGTGATAGCAAAAACAAATGCTGCCAAGGTCTTGCTTGCAATAGATGGATTTTTTTGGTTTAGATTTCCCGGGCGGGTTAGAGGGGGAAAGGGCAACAATGATTTCATAGCTAATTTTTTTTCGAAATATACGATGTTACTGGCTCAAGATGTATTTTTGTTATAATGGATCCGATGTTCCATGTATGTGACGTGTAGTGAGCAAATCAATTTTGAACAGAATAAAGATTATGTGTAATTGTATCTTATTTTAATGCAGCGTTTCTAAAATTTTGGGGCCCCCCTAGGGGGCGTGATAACCCCACGGGGGGGTGGATATTGAAAATTAAAAAAAAATTATTTTAAAAGTTATTAATTTATGAAAGTAAAAAACAAAATAACGACAGAATAAAAAGAAAATACACATTTATATTGATATAATACACTTTTAAATTATTAGTACTGCACAATTATTTTATTATTAGTTTTAAAAATACTGTTAATATTTTTATCGTTCGAACCGTGATTTTAAAAAACATAAAAAGATAATTTTCATGATATTTAGTGTCACTTAGATTAAATATATGTATAAACTTTTTTTGGACATTGTCAAAAAAATTATTTAAATACAAATATTTTAAAAATTTAACAGAATTTTTTTACAAAAGTTTTCCTTTTTAAAAAATGCCTGTAATAATAATTTTTTTGTGTGTGTGTGTGTGTGTGTGTGTGTGTGTGTGTGTGTGTGTGTGTGTGTTGTGTGTGTGTGTGTGTGTGTGTGGGGTGTGTGTTGTATATAAAGAAAAAGACTTCTACGAGAGTCTGAACTACGATTTTGAAAACTTCACCTATTTTCAAAGTTACCCATTGAAACAATTATCGGCTTTTTTTCTTAAAATTTCTCCCTTTTGTAGTAAAATATGGGATAAACCATTTTCTAGGTTGTATATTTCAAAAATTCTAGTTGAGCCTCTGTACAGTGGTCTGAGCTATCACAGGAAAAAATATTGTTATAATGAAGTAATTTTTCAAAAAGGAGAATGTTTTGAAATGGTCATTCTATGTTCAGTTTTTGTCAAAATATTGCACTAAAATAATTTTCTATTGTAATACTATTCTTAAAACAATTTTATATACTTTTTCTAATCTAAGTGACACTAACTATCATAAATATTATCCATTTATACGCTTTTGCAAAATCACGGTTCCGAACTTATTCGGATACCTTAAGAACAAGTTTAATAACTCTCAGTGACCCTTGGGCTTGTCATGTATAAATTTATATGCGAAAATTAATACTTATCTTGATCATTTGAACGGTTTATAATGAATCCCTTAACTGCCGATTAAAAGTTACGCGATTCGCATCCCAGTGCCACCGTTTTCCACCTAGGCGCGAGTATGTGATGTATTGGGGGAAGGGGTTAGAAAAAGAATAAAAATAAGCAAGTCCTCTGAAAGAAGAAAATCCTTTGCAAACACTGTCAAGGTCCTTTTAATGCATTCCAGAACCATCGGAATAATTTTGTGGATAGCAGTGCACAGAAGATCGTACTGCGGAAAGACGTCTACATACTTCTGGGGCAATTAACGCTTTGTCTGAGTGAGACGTTTATATAAGCCGGTGGAACTCTAGAAATTAAAGTTGTATTGTAGCTTTAGCATCAAAACATAGTATAATTGAATTCAATACATTGTTATTGTAGGGGAGGCGCGTTGAAAATTCTGATTGAACATTGGGTCGCAAATATTGAAAGTTTAAGAAACACTCTTTTGATTTGAACTTTGATTTGATTTTTTTCAGTTATTTTTAAGATAGGATGTTTCGGGGGGTCGGTGCTAAAAGAACTTTTTGTTATGTAAAAAAAGCTTATGTCCAAATATATTAACAAAATGTCATTTTCAAAGGTTTGGCCGGAATATTTAATTTAATCCTTAATGATACTCTATAGCAGATATTCCCCATAAATAATTTTTTTTTGTTTACTTTTTAAAAAGTTAAAAAAATTTTTTAATTATTAATAAACGTTACTTTTTAAAAAAATTATTGTGAAAGAATAAAACCAATTTGTGCATTAGACGCTTTTTATTAAAACTTAAAATGCAATAAGAAATATTACAATTATAAAACAGGGCAAAATTTCATTTAACTATCAAAATTTCAGAAAACAAGATTTTTAATAAATAAAATAAATAGAAAAAAAATATTTAATCGGAGATAAATAAAAACTCATACAAATAATTCTTAATATAAACTAATAAAAAAAATTATAATAATAAAAGGGATTTTTTAAAGCTTACTATGCTTTAAAATTACAATATTTGAAAAAAACAAAAACTTATTTTGTACAATTAAAAACTTCATTATTAACCTTTTAAATTTTGGACCAAAATTTGTAAAAAGTTTAACTAATTTGGTTTTGTACATTTGCTGTAAAGACGCTTTTTAATCACTTAATTCATTAATTATACTTTAGTGAAAAAGGGAAAAGAAAAAAAAATTTTCGTTATAAAATATATCCCATTTAGTTTTAAAGACTGACATAAACCGAGGAAAAAAATTATTTTCTGTTTTTTATCTGATTTTTAAAATAAATTTGTTGAAAAAAAACAAAAAATTCAAAAGTGGGGGGAATAAACATTATTAAACTTAAAAAGTGGGTTTTTTTTAAAAAATATTAAGCATTTTTCTTATAATGAAAACGGCGTACAACCCTTTTTTACGAAAAATCTGAATGTCCCCTGCTTTTAAAGGGGCATTTTTATATTTAAGCTTTAAAAATAATTATCTTAGAACTAAACTTTTTTAAGTTATAAGGGAAAGCTTTTTTTAAAAAAACACTATTTATATATGGAAGTCCAATTTTTTTTATGCTCATATTCTTTTTTTTTAAAACACCTTTTTTACAGGGGATAATGAGACCCGAAATTTTGATCTTATTTTTGGTGTTAAAAAATTCAAAAGGGGTTTTTCGGAAATTGTAAAAATAGTTTATTCTAGATAAACTTCCTTTTTCGAAATCAAACTCAGTAACTTATACAATTGTTGTGTAATCTATACTTTTAATTCTTTTCCCTGCTTGGGAAAACCCTTTATTTTTTTCCCTATATCCTATTTTTTACTTTTTTATTAAAGTCCAACATTGAAAAAGCATTTTTAATATTATCATAGCGATTGTATTTTTAAAAATATGAATAAATAATCCCAAATTAAGTTACAAATACATCAATATTTTTTTTCCAAATACTTTTTAGTTTGAACTGTCATTTGACTTTAAGAAAAATGTTTAAAAAACCAAAAAACAAACAAAAAAACATATTTTAAAGTATTACACAATGTTAGAAAAGTAAAAATATTTGTGGATTTTTCAAAAAAGAATTTAGTAAACTGTGATTAATTTTGAAGATATGCGTATTTAAAAATTAGATTCATCAACACTTTCTAATTTGAAACTGGCAGATTATAATGAAAAATAAATAGACAAATTTGTAAAGAATATTTAAATTATTTCAATTTATTTAAAATTCAAATAAAAACTTTTCATTGTATGGGACAACAAGAAAGGTTTAAATAGTAAACAAAAAGTTGTTATGGAGAAATAAGGGGAACTTGAGTGTCACAGAATACATTTCAAAAGATAGAAAAAAGTAATATTATTTTAAACAGCATTGTTAAAATTTTTGGGATAAGTGAAAATTTTTTAAAATATCTGGTTTTTAGCACGTTAATATTTTTTTCTGTTACTTTTTTTTTACGATAAAACGAAATTATCGAAAAACAACGTCGCCCCTTACATTATAAAGGTTTTTAAGGGAAACAGAAATATTGGTGAAACAGCCAACTTGGCACCCTTTTTTTAACGATCATTTTTGGCAATTGAAATGATAGGGATGTTTCGTAATGGAGAACTTTTTTAAACACCGATCTGTAAGGGGTTTTTTTCGAGAAAGAACTAGAAGATAGCCACCAGACTATAAATAAGCCTCCCTAAAACAGCGATTATTTCGCTTTGTTAACGAAGAGGGTTGGCAGATTATTTTTAACATTATGTATTAAATTTTTGGGACACGAAAATTGTGTCGGAGCGTTGTAGAAGGGGGAAGATCTTCTGAGACTTATTGAAACATTTTACTTTTATCCCATTTTAAGGGGGTTCGTAAATTTTATCCCTCTTAAAGATGGCCTTTAAAAGGGAAAATAAAACAAAAACCCCAACCTATATTTCAGGCAGTGGGAAAAAAATTTTTTATTTTTGATCGGGGAAATTTTTACCAAATTTGGGCAACCCCTGAAAGAAAAGTTGGGTGCATTTGTGTTTTCCTTAAATATTATTTCATTAAAAAATAAAAAATTTTATAAGATATGTTTTTTTATTACTTTTTTGTTCTTTTCCCGAGAAAAAAATAATTAATAAAGGTTTCTTTTTTTTTTACTTAATATAAACATAAATAAAAAAACATTTTAATTCTAAATTTATGTATATATTTTTTTAATTTTTTTTTTTTATAGTTTCTCTACATTTTATAGGATTTTTTTTTGTATATTAAATCATAGTCTATTTATTTTTGTGTCTATTTTGAAAAAACTGAGTAAAAAAGGGGTTTAAAGGTTTTTTTCTTGGGGAAAAAGAAAAAACCGGGGTTTTGAAATTTTTTCAGGTGTTTACAAATCTCAGCCAAGACATCAGTATAATCCCTTACTTCAATGAATGCATCATGGTGCAAATGATATTTACAAATATTTATCGTAAGCCAGTTCTAAGAAATGTATAAAATCGAATGTCTGCTGTCAACCAGATCATTGTATTTTGTGTGTCATACGCGGTCCTCATGAAATGTATTGCTATGATTCTTTTTAATTTAAATACTGCATCTTTCCTATTTTTCCCCCTGAGTTTTTTGGCATGTTGGTAAGTTTTTTGAAATTTTCGACATTCTCCGCAATGGGGGGGGGTAGTTACTATTTTTAAAGAAGGTGGCGACCTTCGAGAAAACAGTGGGGGGGGTTCGGGAAAACCTTGTTTTACCCGATTTGGAACAGTGTTTTTCCCCAAAAATTAATTGCCCGGGATATTTATGTCATTTTAATTTAAAAATTGTTTGGGAATTTTAAAAAAAAATTTTTTAAATAAAAATTTTTAAAAAAATTTAAATTAGAATAATCTTTTTTAAAGTTTCTTTTAAAAAGCTTATTATAATAAATTTGCTTTTACTCAGATTCTTTCCCCGGGCCAACCAAAAATTTGAAAAATTTAATTATTTTCGTTTCCACCCAATTTAAATAATTATTGGCGTTTTTTTTTAAAAATTTTCTCCTTATTGTCGTAAAATGTGGATAAACCCATTTCCCCAAATTAATTTTAAAAAAAGTTGGGCCCTGTACGGGTCTGAGTTATATAAGCAAAATATTATTATAATAAAGTTTTCCAAAAAAGGAAAACTTTTTAAAAAAAAACTTTTATTCTAAGTTTTTTTTCCGAAATATTTATTTAAAAAATTTTTTTTTGTCAAATGCCCAAAAAATTTTTAATTTTTATTCAAACAAATGACACTAAATATTATAAAAATTATCCATTTATTTTTTTTAAAACCCGGTTCCAAGAGTCGGATCCCCAAAAGGAAGCGAGGGACAAATTCAGTTTTAAGGAAAAAGCAAAATTTCCCTTTTATTTTTGGACCAGGGTACCGGTTTTTTCTCCCGGGGCCCGCAAATTTGTCAGCCTTTTCCCCGGGTCGAAAACGTATTAGAAATTTTCCCGGGGCCCCGGCACGATATAAAGGGGGAAATTGATCTTTTTAAACTTTTTTTGTTTTTTTTAATTACTATTTTTTATTTTTTGTCACTAACACTGAATTTTTTAAAGAAACACTATTTCATAATTTCTGCACGGAAATAGTTTCAAATGATTACCAATAATAAAACAAACTTCATAATATGTTTTTCCCGCTGTTTACCACTGAAAAAACTTCGTTGCTGTTGCAAAGATTATTAAAAGAAAGCTTATTTATTACTTTTGAAAGAGATCGAAAAGTGTCATTGAATAATTCCTGTTTTTGGATTTTTAAAACGTACTTTCGTGAAAATCAAACAATTACTGACCATCTTTGTTTTTTACCACAAAATATATAATCCCAATCGTCTTGAAACGTCTTTTTTTTCGAAAGTTTTTCTTTCAGATATGAAAGATCGTTAAAATTAGTTCTACTCGAAATCTGTCACTACCCCCACTTTGATTGTTAACAAAAGCACGTTTTAAATAAAAAAAAAATATGAAACCCACGCGACATCGACAGCAAAAAGCAAAATTATATTTTATTTCGACACCAAATTTTTTTAAATATTGTTCTTGAATTTTTTAGACAATGAGCACTGACCGGGGCCCCTTAAAAGGCTCGGTGGGGCCCGGGGGAATTTTTTTTTATACCAAAGGGATGGTCTGCAGTACCAAAAAAAAAGTTTTTGGGGGTTTTTTTTTTTAAAAAGATGGACTGTATTTGGTTTCATTGCATTGAGAAGTGAGATAATTCTGTTGCCTGTTAATGCAAAGCACAGCGTGGAGAAGCATAAGAAAGCTAATAGAAAGATATTACACTCCCATAAAAAAATAATGTATAGTTTCATGTTTCCTTAAAATCTTTAACAAAAATACAAGACGTGTACTTATTTTTTATTATTATTAATCTTAGATTTAATATTTTCAAAAATTTTGTTCTTTTAAAGATTTTTCCCAAATGATTCAGAATTTAATTTTTTTTATAATAAAAGCAACTTTTCAAACAACTTTTTTTTCCCTAATAACGACAAAAAAAAAAGACACAAAGATTAAAAAAAATACTAAGGGGTGAAAAGAAAAACTATTTTTTTTTTCAATAGTAACAATATTTTTGACGCTCTTGTAATTATGATCAATACATCAAAAATATGATGATCAATGTATATGTTTTGAATTTGAGAGCTCAGTTCTTACTTTCGATTTTTTCTTTTTGCTCGCAAATATTTTACGTAATATCTCAATCTTATTGTAAACAAATATTTCTTGGAAAAACTAATGTAGTATTACATATCAATATTATTTTTATATAAACTCGTTTCTTTCCTTTTTTTTCTTACAGAAAATGCAGGAAAAAACTCCAGACATGCAATCCTCCTAATAGATGCTGTCCTGAATTAGCTTGTTACAGAAATTTTTGGGATGGAATCCTAATGTGCCAGGAAAAACTGTTTTAGCACTGTCCATTTCAAATCTTTTCAAACACGTGGTTCTATCGAACCTGTTCAATGCTGATCGTCCTTTTAAATTGTTATTTCTTTTTAACAATGAAAATGAATGTAGAGTGTCATTTAAAATTCTCTTAAGGTAGTTGAGTGAATAACAAATTCCTGTAATATCTTCCTAGAAAACTTTATTCATAAAGTAATTTTTTTAAAAGAAAATATCAGCTTCACATAATTGATTCTATCCATATTATAATTTAAGAAATTTATAAGTCAAAGAATGAAGAACTATTCGGTTAACCGAGCTAAAGCGAAAATTCGCCAAATGCTAGTATAAGTCAAAAACAACAATTCGCCAAATGCTAGTGTAGATCAAAAGCGAAAATTCGCCAAATACTAGCATAGGTCAAAAGCGAAATATCGCCAATTGCAACGTTTTTCCATTAGTAGTTTTTATTTGTGTATATTTTGTATATTATTGCCAAATTTTCAACTTGAAGAAACCGGCGCTCGGCTAACCAACCGGACTACCTTTAATACTTTTATTTCATTATAAATATTGTAAATTTCAAACGGGAAAAGCAGCCGATGTCTCTAATTATTTAAATAATAACAGAATTGTGAAAGGACAAGGACGAACAGATGATTATACGAAGGCAAATCGACGAAAATACATACGCACACAAACATTGTAACGGATTATTTACAAAAGGGCAAAACGCATATACAATACAACTTTCCAGAAACCACTCTCTAGAACGACTCTCTAGAAGGTCCCTCTAAACGACTCTCTAGAAGGTCCCTCTAAAGGACTCTCTAGAACGTCTCTCTAAGCGACTCTCCACTGGCAGGAACTCAAACATATAGCCTCTCTCTTTAGGCAGTCAACAAAACAACAGATTATGATCTCTACTGCACTCTTCTGAACTTCACTAAACTTTGTTTCAAAGGTCTTTTATATAGCCTCATTGCAATTTCTCGTAGGATAGATCATAGAGCCTTCTCGATCATTCTTTGGTGATATTGTTTTTATCACAGAAATTGTGGCCAGTCTTGTAACCCTAGTCACATCTTACATGATTGTCATAATCTTATTTTTCAATTTAACACAGGGAAACGAACTTTGCCAGTAAAATTCAGTTTTCCCACAAGGAGAGTATTGCTGCAGGGAAAATAACATACGCAGCCTGTTTCAATATTTTTAAGAAGATAATTGACACCCTTGTGTTTGCAAAAGAATAATATTACTGTGTATCAGGAAGATATTTATTCAGTTTTAATATTCTGAAGCTTCATAACTTGAGAAATTTGAATACATTAGTATTTCATGGGACGAAAATTATTTTAAGAAAATTTATGATAATGTGAATTGTTATTCGTTTAGTCAAAAAAGTGTCCATTATTGGGGGGTAAAAGCATTAGAAGAATATATATTTAAGATTGCAAAAAAAATTTTTTTTTTATTTGGGAAAAAAATTTGGGATTAAATTTTTACGAATTGAGGTTTTTAAAAAATTTTTTAATTTTTTAAAAAGAAGTAAAAATTTGAATGGATGAATAAAAAAGTTTTTTTTATTAACGATTGAAAATTTGAATAAGATATATATATATTGCACACCCGGTTTGGCTGAAAAACAGGTTTTCGACGCCAACTTTTGTGTTTAAATATTTAAATATTTTTAATATGGAATACGTTTTTCAGTAATTCTTTAAACACACTTCAACAGAATAAGATGCAAAATATGCAGAATGAAGCGTATTTTCAAAGTAAAAGCGAAATTTTTTTTTGAGCTTTCATTCTTTTTGGAGAGAGCGATTTTACAGCGTTGATATTGTTTTGGACGCAATTTTACGTGCTGCCATCTGTTGATAAATTATAATACTCAAGAAAAGAAATTTCAAAATTTGTACCTGAAATCTGAAATTTTTTTTCTTTTTTTTTTTAAAAAGGGTTATGAAAAAAAATTTAAAAAAATATTCCCCAATATATTCAAGTTTGCCGAAAACCACATAAAAAGAAATTGTTCAAAGTCTCCATAAGTACTTAAGGAAATCCTCTTAATATTATTTAAAAAAATAATTGCATTAAAACCTTGCTTTTTTAAAAAATGAAAGTTTATTTGGGTATCTAGTAGTTTACAATACAATATCCATATAAAAAAAAACAGACGTTTTTTTTCTAAAAGATTTATTAATTTTAAAAATTTAGCTTTTTTTTTTTGGCCTAATATTCTAATTTCACAAAAAACAGCTAAATTTTAATTTTATTTTTTAGGATTTATTAATTATTTGAGATATACTTTTATGCTCCGTGTAATAATGTTGAAAAAAAAATGCTATGCCCTAATCTTTTTTAAAAAATACCCTTTTTCATAAGATTAATATAACATATTTTTTTTTCTGATGAAAGTAAATATTTAAAAAAAACAATTTTCATTTCTCTTTCCGCATCACATTCATAATTCAAAAAATTTTCTTGGGGTTTGGGGGAATTTTTTAAAAACCCCTTTTTTTTGAATTTTTTTTTGTTGTTGATTAAATATTTATAAACATCACAAATATTTTGTAAGAAACGAGAAAAATAATTGTATTTGTTTTTAAATAAATATAAAAACAAAATACCTTTTTTTCCCCCAAAAATATCAGGGAAATTAACATTTTTTGGAAAAAAAACCAAAAAAATTTCCATTTTTCCCGTTCAAGAGGTTCGCTTTTAGCAAAAGCATGAAATGTGTTTTTTTTAAACCCTTTTCTGATGAATTTAAAAGAAAAACGGGAAAACGCATATAGTTTTTAATTTTATTTCCGCTAGATGACACTACATATCATTGTTAAATTTATTGGGTTTTCAATGATACTAATAATTTTTTAAAAAAGAACTGCGGATGTGTTATTCTTTACATTTTATCTGTTCAAACTATTTTTTTAAGTAACCCGTTTTTTATTATTATTATTATTTGATTATTGCTTTTTAGAAAAATATAAAAAGAGGACGCTTGTCCTAAAACGAAATTTATTATGAAATAATGAATGAGTTTAACAAAACTCACAAAAATGCATAAAAAAAACGAATGACTAATAACAACATTCTTAGACATATATGTTTGATAAAATAAACAAGAAAAAAAAACCAAAAGCCTTCATTTTTCAAAAAAGGGAAAAAAGAACGGCATGCGTAAAACATTCCAAGTATTATTTTGTAGTTTTTTTTAAAAAAAAATCCTCGTAAAGGAATGCTTTTAAAAAAAATATGTTCTTTTTTTTTATGCCAGGTAGCGCAAAAAAATTTTCTTTTTTAAAGTTTAGGGGAAAAAAACCAAAAAACAAAAAAACCTTTTTAAAAATTTTAATAATGTTTTACTGAGAATACTGAAAGAAAAATTTTATATGATCAGGTGACGTAGAATAATCACATATTTGGAATTATTATGAAAACATATTACAGTTAAAAGTAATAGAAAATGTTTTAAACGGGGTTTTTAAAAAAGGGGGAAAACAATTTTAAAATACTGACTGATAGATGTTTGACAGTGGCGCACAAAGGGGGGGTTGCCCGGGGGCCCGGACCCCCCCCCCAAACCCCTTGATTTTTTCCCGATTGATTATAATTTTAAGAAAATAGAAAATTTTAAATTTAAATATTTTTTTTTTAGTATTAATTTTATTAATTAACACTAATTATTTATTCAATAATGATTTTTTACTGTTTTTTTTCCCCCAAAATCGACAAAATAAAAAAGGAGCATGATAAGAATGGTGGGCTTGACCCCGCCCCCCCCCCCTGAAAAACTGTGTGCGCAACTGATGGAAATCTTTTTTTTTATTCGAAAGGTACTTTTTCTGTTTCAGAGAAAAAAGATACTGCGTCATTTTAAACTTGGCATAAGGTATTTTCCCAAATTTCCAAACAATGGAATCATTAGAAAAAAGTAGCGGGTTTTTATAAAAATTATATTACCAACTGCAAAAACGTTATTTATTGGTCCGATAAATTAACAATTTCCTTACCTTCAGTTGCATAGGTAGGCAGTTCGTTATCAAATGTATCCCAATCGTTAAAATCTGAATATCCTTTTGGGTTTTAAGGGAGATGAAAAGGATTTTCCTGTCCTACTCAAGACTCACACGCTAGGTTACACTCATAACTCATCTGCACCTGTAAAGTCTTATAATGGTTTTTACCCCTTTTTTGTGAAAAAGCTGCATTTTTTTGTTACAAAAAAGAATATGTCATTTGAAAAAAAAAATTTAGCTTCTTTAAACAAATTAATAAAAAAAAAAAATTTTCATGAAATGATTTTGTTAATTCGGGGTTTATTATTCATTTATCGAGTACCTGCATGTTAATTGGGGAAAGAGAAAAATTAATTAAATCACGAAGTTCGTTAAAAAGGGTTCGTTAATAGGGGGCCCGACTGTATCTTCTAAATTGGTAAAAACAAATGCAGTACCAATTCTATTATTGTACACCTATTGAGAGAAAATAATCACAATAGAAAAAAAAAGGGAGCTATTAAAGTTTAAGTGAATGAGTGCTTATTAACGTCGTTTTATAAAGCAACACGACATGCTTCATAATTTTGAACCACGGTCAAGAGACGTAAACGTCAACTGAGCTGTAGCCCACTCTCCAAACTACCACACCACGACAACAGATTAAACGTGCATCCCCCCCCCTCAACATGGCGGGTCTTCAGTGGCATCAAAACCCGAACCCGCAACACACTGGAAACTAGTTCGTAACCATAAGCACTAAGTTACTGCGATCACATTATAATATTTTGGAATTGAAGTCATTAATTCATTTCTACTGTATCATATTTTTTCAATTAATTGATCTCAGTTTTAGCGTACGTAAAACTGAAGATAATATCTTTCTTAATGGCGCTGAGAGAAAGACGAATATTTTTTTTCATAATTAAGAAAAATAGCTTAGGAAAATGCAAAAACGTCAAACGAGATAGCAGAAATATGAAAACAAACAAATTCTGCTTTAAAAAAAGCAGAAAAATTCACTTTATTAAGAAGAATTTCTTGCCAAAGAAAAAAAAAAAGAACTCGAATTGAGAAATCTAAAATTTCCTTCTGCCCTAAATACTTTGCCCTGCTGCATTGTGAATGTGGTGTGCGTTTATCAGGGGTATAGGTACCATCAATGATCGGGGCTACCAAGCTCTATCAATGTACGGGGCTCCCAAGCTGCAAGGGCCCCGACACTTGTAAGTAAAAAGTAGCAAAATGTTATCAATGGTCTTATTAACAAAGTTCCCTTTTAAGTTTATAAAACTGTTTGCCACTTGCTTCAAATGGTTAAAATTTTCCTTTTTCTACATCTTTAAACTGCATCTTTCCCACTATTAGAAATCTTTAAAAGCAAGTATCGTTTTACTCAAAAGAATGTGAAAACAAAGAGTGCGACGGGGCTTTATTGCGCTTTCACACTAATCTTCTTGGGGAATCTTTTGGGCCAGAATGGCATTATTTCAATCCAATCCTCTCAAGAAGAAACCCAGATATGCAGATTAGTGAATAGATATATAAGGGAATTTTAGCATTCGCGAGTTAGTCAGATAGAAGCCAGATAGTAGAATAGAAGTCAGATAGTAAGATAGGAGTAGAATAGAAGTCAGATAGTAAGATAGGAGTAGAATAGAAGTCGGATAGTAGTAGAATGGAAGAATAATAGTAGATGAATAGTAGAAGAATAGAATAGAAGAAGCAGAAAGCTGAGATGCTGATCGCCGTGAGATATTAGTAAGGCGTTAATTATAGAAGTGTAATTATAGAACGTACATTAGTATGTTAAGGATCTAAGGCAGTAAAGATTCTTTGGATGGCTTTTCATAAAGATAGTGATTAGGATTCCAGGCGCTATTTACTTGGAATTGATAGTTACGTAGTATCACTCCTCATTGTATCCCTCTAGTAAGACTTGTGTTGCGTTGATCAATATATATGTAGACAAATAAATTGGATTTATTATGGCGAATTTGAGTGATCTCAATCATTTATTCCTACAAATCTAGGTTGCGTAGATGAAGAGATGATACCAAGAGTGGTGTAGACTCAGAAAGGCGTTTAAAAAAATTCCTATTCAAAGCGGCTCGTAAAAATATCATTTGAAGTAAAATTCCGAAAACATTTAGAATGGAAAAAGTGCTATTTGTCTGTTGATTCTCTTCATCTGTTGATTGATTGACTGTAAGTAAACGCTTCACTTAGAAGCTACACGAATGTTTGGTAAGTAGTCGGCAGTTTGTACAGAGGTGTCCAATAAAAGAGAAAACAGATTTTGAATATCTCTGTTCTTTTTTACATCTATAACATCCAAACGAAAGAATGTGCATTCATGGTCAGAAAGGGTTCGAAAGCTGTTTCTCCTTCTGAGAAAAGGTAGGATCATAAGCGCCAGAAGTCATTTGCCATCCTCCCAGTAGCTAATTAAATGCCCCATTACATAATTATCCTATGGTGCACAATTCTTTCTATGAGTAGTCATTCTAACAACCTGCCAGTAAGAGGTTTTAAAGTTTGCTTCACATTTCACTTCGAGACACAGTTTCTCAATATTAACAAAACCCAGATATTTTACATAAAACATATATATTTAAAATGTTTCCTATTTTTTTATAAAATATTCAACATTCATAAAAAACACGTATTCTTACTTTATCAAGATTCTAGACATCAGTTTATTGGAGATTGGTGTATTAATTTTTTAAGACCTATGTTATATCATATAAAAAATGTGACACACAACTCCACTTTTCCATTGCTCATTATTATTTGTTTTCCTTATTTTATTTTATGAGCACACGCATACATACATTTTTTTATTTAGCAAATTTATTAAATTTTTAAGGAATTATATCATTGCAAATATGTAGTAGCAGAGCTTACAAACATTGTTATTTATGCTACTGTTAGAGTATTTGAAGTTAATCACATTCTGTTCTATTAGGCTTAAAGGTCGTATTTTAGATATTTCACTCAACCATTTATCAGTAGAATTATAATTATTTGATAGATTTCCATTTCAAATATTTTTCCTCTTGCTTTCGAAAAAGACGTTAAATAAAACAATTTTTTTTGCTTTTATTAAAAAAAGCCTTTTTCCACATCAATTAAATGACATAACGAAAAGAATTGCTGAAATTATTTGCTGATTTGTGGAATTATTCAGAATTTAATTGTTGCACGATGACCAATCAATTCATTATGACTTATTATTTTCATAACAGTCTTTAATACTAGATACTATTTTCCTAAAAGAAATTTTGCATCATCCTTATAATTGATACATTCAAAATTTTTTTTATTTAAATAGAAAATGTGAAAATAATCTTGCATGGATTAAATCATATATATATATATTTTATTTAAATTATTTTTTATTTTATTCATTTAATGAAATTGTAATTCTTTTTTTAAAAATATCCAACATATTAATTTTTTTCAATCTAAATTTATCAAATTTTACTCCTACTATACTGGACGATTTTTAACTTTTCATTTGTTTATCTTATATTCATATTTCTTATAGAATAGCAATTATTAAACATTTTTTATTTTATAAAATCGGTTGCAAACTTTTTTCTGACTTTTACAGCTTTCAAGTGTTATAAAGACCTGACTTATTTTTATTTTATTTCATCCAAGTACTAATCAAAAACAATAACTGTGATGTGAACTGAGAACATGTTTTTTATACGTCTACCGAAAATTACTGTAATACAAAAAAAAAGTTATATATAATCCTTTTTTTACATGATATTAAAAGACACAGAAAAAAAATTTAATAAAATATTTTATTGAAAGCCAAATCATTTTACAATAATTTTTTATATCTATTGAGGTGAAGCTATTGACAAAAAAAATCACATAAAGAGTCACTATCTCATTAATTGAGAGTCACTATCTCTTTTATAGAGTCACTATCTCTTTTACACGAACAACAATCAGAGTGGTACGAACAACAATCAGAGTGCTGTCCTGCTCAGGAGAATCAGAGATCTTGCAACGATAAAACAAAGGTGTACAATGGCACAGAGAAAAATAAGTGATTATTTTCCACAATAAAGGTAAAATTGCACATTTTGCAACTATTTTGCTTTTCTTCAAGCACGTTCCCTATGTTTTTTAT